>JAJPUD010007933.1:32162-45583 GCA_023553655.1 Myrmecobius fasciatus | reverse complement strand
AGAGAGAGAGAGAGAGAGAGAGAGAGAGAGAGAGAGAGAGAGAGAGAAGGATAATAGATGGATAGTACAATATCCATCCTTACATGTTTAAAAAAAGATTAAAAGAAATCTGATATCATGTTGAGTGGAATATCTATGAAGAATTTATGGAAGGACACAAATAAGAGTTTCATCTTATGAAGAGATAGATTGATTGTGATTTGTAACATTCAAGGGCATACCTATTTTGATGAGGTTACAGATATTTTGAAAAAGTTACCAAAAGATACCAAAAGGTGAACTTCAGTAGACATCAATGTAAAATTATATGATAACTCGAAAAATCAACATTGTCATCATAAGATAAAGGAAATATGGTTAGGTAGAAGTTCATTTGAAGGAAAAAAAAGGCCTGGGGTTTTTAGTGGGTTAAAGCTCAATATGCATGTGATATGGCAGTCAAAAAATCAGTATCAACTGTTTTTTTTCCAATCCTATTATACAATATTCTTCTCTTCTCACTCTACATTTAACTCAGTGTTATACACAACATTCATTTTCTGTTTCTGTGCCTTTGCATTGACTCTTCCCTATGCAGGAGTGTGCTGGAACCAATTCAACTCCTTAACCAATTGTTAAATTTTGTTAAATTGTGAAAATTTATACGTCAGAATCAATATTACTACAAAAATTAGAGTTGATTTATTGTTTTGTGGATTGTACAGATTTAATAAAATGTTAATAATGTAAATTAAATTTAAAAGAATATATGCATACATTTTTTCAGAGATCCATTTTTAATTATAAATTTTTATTGTTAAAATGTAGCTAAGTGGCCTGATTTTATTATTGCTCAATCTTATAACAAAGCTTACAGTATATATTGATTTTAAGGAGCCCTAGGTTTACAGAATTATGAAAAATACAAAGCAAATTTCGATAAGAGCCTGAGTGGAATAGTAAACCTGGAGAGCATATAATATTTCTTAATACTGAAATGATGGGGGTAGCAGCTTTATAAATATATGCATTTGAATATACCTATATAGTTATCAGATACCTATAGGTACCTTCCCATTGAACACTTATCATAGAACCTTTTCAATTGTTTGATAACCAGAGGTACGACAGTATTCATCCTTTGTGAATTATCAAGTTATTTGTAAAATGAGCACTGTACATAGTAGAGCTATCATAAACTTCACTTATGCTTTGCAAAATACCATTCTGCAATAAGAAATAAACTATTTCCTTTATTATATTCTCTTATTTCTTGACTTTTACAGGGAAAACCAACAGGTTTTTTTTATGATGCATTTCATTTTTGGTGTGTGTTACTTCTGTATTTATCCACTGTGAATGTTAAGATACCTGCTTGTGTGCCTCAAAAATATGATAGCCTAAGAGAGGGCCTAGTTGAATAGAAAGCCTTGAAGCTCAGATTGGGATTTTCTAGAGCCACTGTACTTGGACCAATGTTTGAACATAACTAGATATTTTGGGAAACTCCTAAGCTAGATTTTTGGTTTAGTAACTTTTCAAGGAGCTTATATTTGTCTCATATTATAGCTTTTCTTAGAAAGAGAATAAGCTTACTGACTTTTTATAACCTTGTACTTCCTACCCCTGCTGTCCTTATTGATTCATTGACTGCTGTCTTCATTTTTATAGTAGCAGATATGTTTTTTGAACAGTCCCAGACCTGGTTTTGTGTTTAATGACAGCTCCCACTGCTCTATGACTAGAAGTACAAGAGAGAGAGCCTTGTGCTCAGAGCCTGCTTTAGAATTCATGTTCTTAGGGAGAAGGCATAGTAGAAAAAGCATGTACTTATTGGTGTTGTCCATGAAAGTTCCCTTTGATTTCTTGAATATGGAATATAAAAAGTAAGTGGCTATTAGGACATGATGGTGAGCTAGAAATGATTACATAAGATATTGGAAGAAGTGAATTCTACCTTTTAAGGCCATCAAACTTCTATGTCTTATTTGTTTAGATAAAGATAGGTAGGCCTGCAACCTCAATTATTTATTTATTTGTTGGGTAGCAAATGTAGAAATTACAAATTCTTAAAGAATGGGATCTAAGTTAGTCATTCAAAATATCCTATCATGATAAATTAGAGAAAGAATATGACAGATAATTAAGCTTGATCATCTAGATAACCTAAGACAAAAACCCAAACAAAGTAACATCCTATTTGGACATATTTACTAAATGAAACAAATGGACAATATTTAGATCTATACTTTTTTTTTGCTGTGTAGACACATAATGGGTGAACTGATCTCTGAAATCCTTAAAAATGACATTTTAGCAATCTATTGAATATTTTATTTTCAAATATGATCCATCATTGACATTAATATGACTCATCAAAGCTGTTTGGAGAAAGTAATGGAGCTCAGGATGGGCTTTTTGGATGAATCACATGAAACTTTTGCTTCAAGGTCTTGGTTAATATTGAGGTCAATCCTGTTCCAGGTTCCATATTTTCTTTATTAATGAAAAGGATTTCTCCTGGGCTTCTAACTATGTTGATTTTTCTAAGAAGTCTCTCAGATCCATTTGGCCTTTGTTGGAAATGACTATCACATTTGTGACATGAATTGATATAAGTTTGCTTTGAAGTTTGAGGGAGAAACTCTGAAGATCAGAAACTACAACCAGTGGCTTTCTTTTTTTCTCACTGAAAACAGAATCTTACTCCTATCAGTAGAATCCTGTATCTTCTTTAACTTTAGACTGAGCAGATCTTTAACACTTACATGCATGGGAAAAATCTTGTTTTAATGGTACAGCCTGAAATGTTTTAGTATGATGGGATTTTTTGAGCAATAAAGATGTTGAGTAAAGTGGAAGAGGCAGAGCTGGTGGAAGTGGTGGAAGGGATAGAGGAAGAGGGGGAGGAGAAGGAGGAGGAGGAGGAAAGCAGGAAGGAGAGAAACAGGCTGCAGTATCACATGCGGGAATATAGATATCTGGTTTGAGCTTGAGCAAAGTCCTTTGGAAGCAACATGTTTTATGCTAATTCTGGCACTAAGAGGTAGAGATCTAAGAGAACTTCAGTGCTTCATGGAGATTATAGAATTTATTTTCAAGCTTATCAACCTGCTGTCTGATCAGGCTGAGTTCCTGGAAATAGATATGGGATGGAAATAGACAGTCTGTCAACATTAGATTCTGTGTAATACTACTCTGGCAACACCAATAGAAAGACCATACCCTCTTTGTTAGGAATTTCATTGGATTCTTCATGCTGGAGAATGTGATGCTCCAGGCTAATGTTAGTTAACTCTGGCCACAGCCTGTGTCTGTGGGAGGAGCATCTATCAGCCTTTTAGGTGGAGGTAGAGTTGACAATAAAGAAGTAGAAGAAGAAGGGGAAGGAGGAAAAAGAGATGGAAGAAAATCAGAAAGACCAGCTTTTCCTTTTTTGAATAATATTTTAACTCTGACTCGCAAATTCTTTTTTTTTTTTTTTTTTGGTATTTGTGCTTGGTCAGTTTTTAGTATAAGAGCCCTGGGAGATAGACAGTCTGGGTAATATGTTATTTGGCTGAAACATCTAGGAGAATTCAAAATTAAACCCTTGGCATGGACAGGCCAATCAGAGCCATTTTCTCTATTCAATTAACCTCCTGGTGGAGATCCAATTGTTAAACAAAAACCAGCATATCACTGTACCCATACTGGAATGCTTTTCTTCACCTTGGCCTCTTAGAGTTCCTTATTATCTTATAAAGTTTGCTCAAATATCACTTTCTATGTGAAACCCTCCCTGTTCCCCTCCACTACCCCCAGATGCTAGTGGGCTTTTCTGTTCTCCAAACATTTAGCAGATATTCATGCATATATTTATATACTTTTTCTATACATATGTGCATATTCTCTATACACACATATAGGAACTTACAAATATATATGACATATACTTATATGTATTATATATATTATATACATACATACATATATATATACACATTTGTGTACATGTTTTTTTCGTTAGAAGATAAGCTCTTAAGGACTGGGATTTTTTTTTTCATTTTTGTCTTTGTATCTCCTGGTCCTAGCATAGTAGCCTGAACTTATTAGGTATCTACTAAATGCTTGTGGATTAATCAATTTATTGATTTATATTCCAAGTATATCCTTTCCTGATCATATGATTGGAAAATGTAACACCAAAAACAAAACCCAAAATATGTTTTCCAAAAGAAGAGCAGTCAGGATAATAAAAGGTATTGAGATCATGTCTTATGAGGATTGGCTGAGCAGACAGAGGAATTTAACTTAGTGAAGAAAAGACTTTGGGGAAGAGGGTCATGGTATCTATCTTCAAGTAACCGAAAGGTTATTATATGGAAGGTGGTTTAGATTTGTATTGTGTGGACTTAGAAGTTAGAACTATGAATCATTGGTGAGACTTATAGAGAAATACATTTAGGCTCAATGAAAGAAAAAATAATTAGAATTAAAAAATTAGGACCCCTGGAAGTATTCACCAGAAGAATTATAAAAAACCTAAATACTTGTAGAGTAAGTTGAAGAATGAGTCCTTATTCAAGTCAGAAATTGATTAAATGATCTTTGAGGGTTTATCTGAATTTGAGATTGTGTAACTCTAAAATAAATTATTAATGGTTACTCTATATGGTTACTCTAATATATGACCTAAGCTATATTGTTAAGTCTGGGATAATAAAGATATTTAAGACCTGAATCTCACCCCTAAGAAGCTAACATTCTAGTGTGGAAAATGGAAGGTGCACAAATTACTATGATACAAATTATAATAAAAGGGCAAGATAAATAATACAAGAAAACAGAAAAGAGGGCATTCATTTTAAGCTAAAGACATCAGGATAGGCTTCATGGAGAAGGGAGCAGCTGAGTAGGACCAAGAAGGATTGGAAGGATGCATGATTAAGTCCTACAGCATTTCTGGTTATAATAGTGGTATCAAAGGTCACACAGAAGTTCATAAATCTCCCACGTATTCTAGCAAAGATATGAATAGGAAAGCAGATAAAAATTGATTGGGGAAAAACAACAACAACAAGTTCCCTCATCCAGCCAGGGATGCAGGGATCCAGCCAGCTAGAAGCCTGTAGGACATCTCTGCCAGGGAAGCCAGAAGGCATGTAGATAAATAAGTAAGAAGCTTGCCAATTATCTGTTCAGAAATGTTCCAGGAACATTTGAAACCTGCAGTGATCTGTTCCAGAAGCAAGAAGAGATAAGGAGTTGAGGAGGTGGTAACCAGGAAGCCTGGGCTGTTCAGATGGGAAATAATGTTATGAAGACCATAGGATTATAACCTTGGTGCTTCTGAGTTTAGACAGTAGGAAAGGTAGAATTTAGTCAGAAGCCCAGAAAATTAAAGTCAGAATCAAATGGGGCCTGATCAACCCATTCATTCAGAGTCTTAAGGAATAAACTAGAATGGACAAGTTTAAGTCAGAAAAGTTATGAGACCAAGAAATAATAAAGTGAAATATAAAGAATGAAAAAATGGAAGAGAATCTGAGACATTTCATAAGAAAAACAACAGATCTGGAGAACAGATAAAGAAGAGAAAACATAACAATATTGAACTACCTGAAAGCTCCAATCAAAAAAGGAATCTTGATACAATAATAAAAGAAATAATTAAATTGTCCTGAAGTGTTAGAACAAGAGGAGAAAGTGGAAATAGAAAAAAATCCTTGATCATCATCTGAAAGCAATCCTACAAGGAAACATTATCGTCAAATTCCAAAATCACCAGATCAAAGAAAAAAACTTGGGAACAACAAGAAAAAATCAATTCAAATATAACTGAGTAACAGTTAGAATTATATAAGACCTAGCAGTGGCTGTATTAAAAGACTACAGTTCTTATGACATTGAACAGCAAAAGAATTAAGGTTGCATCCAAAAATGTCATACCCAGCAAAGTTAATGATAATTCTGAACAACAACAAAATGGATAGTCAACGAATTGCCAAACTTTCAGGATTTTGTTGCCAAAAAAACTGAACTCAAAAGAAAATTAAACATATAAGATCCAAGAGAAATATAGGGTTTATATCAAAGATTAATTTCAAGGGTCTCAATAAGAACAAACTGCTTATGTTTTATATGTGGAAATGTAAACTATATGTCTAAGATTGTCATTAGTATTTGAGTAATTAGAAGGAAAGTTTGGGGGTAGAGCTGAGTATGATGCAATTCTAAAAATAAAAAATGTGTTGGAAAAAGTAAAAAAGAGTAATTATGCTATATGAATGAAGTGTAAGAGTAGGGACTGACAGAGGAATTTCATAGGGGAGAAGGGCTGATAGTTCTGAAATCCTACTCATATCAGAAAAAGATTAAAGAGGGAAATAGCTATCTATCTATCTATCTATCACCCATCTATCTGTGTACATATATATATATGTACATGTACATATACATATCTAGAAGGGCATAAAATTCTTCTAAATTCATGAAGAAACAAGAGGGAGGGAATAGGATGGGGATATAGAAGGGTGTGTAGATTAATGGGAATGGGATAAAGAGGGAGAGAAAGCATGGGGGAAAGGAGAAAGGAGGGATTCTTGTGGGGGGAGTTAGGTTAAGTAATAGCAAGGCAAGGTAGTGCACAGAAGTAAAAGAGAGGAGTCAGTAGGGATAAGAAATAAGAGATATGCACAAACATAAAAACAATGATTAAGAGTGGAACTTATTAGGAAAAAGAAGCAGGGCTAATAATCATTCATCTCAGAGAAAATTAAAGGTAAAATAGATTTGATCAAAATAGAAAAATAGAGAAACTACACTATAATCCAGCCATAGTAATCAATACTTTTTTGGACTATCTAAAACAACTAGATAGTATAAAGTTGGGATATTGCAGTGGTACAGGAAATGATGAGTTGGTGGATTTAGAAAAATATGGAAAGACTTGAACTTATGAAGGATGGTATTATCTACATTCAGAGAAACAGAGAACAAACAAGTATAGGACAGCCTTACATAAATGTGTATGAATGCATATGAGTATATATGTGTAGGATTATATATATGCACATATACATATATATGAATGTATGTGTATGTATATATAAATTTAGCTGCACTTAATTGTAGCCTTCTTTGAGGAAGTTGCGGGGGGGAATGGGGGAAAAATACAGTAAAAAGTTCACAGCAGAGAACAGAAGAAACCTGAAAGAAGACAAAGAAAAGATGGACAACTTTGAATACAATATGTATTATTTATTACACAGGCTTCCTAGAAATGGAATTTTTTTGCTTCATATTGTGAATCCTGTCATGTTTTTTTTGTGTACATAGCAATTTTTTCTTTTTCTTTTTTTTTAAATTTTGAAATAAAAAAAATACATTAATTCTATCATCCTAAGGGAACAAAGTGACATCCTCAAATTGTGAAGGGTGGAAAAATGCTTATACTTCTTTATGTCTTTGTAATACACATGATTCTGGAAAAAGATAATTGATAATTGACAATGGAAATTGGGGACTAAAATCAGACTTAGGACTTAATTCCATAATGTTAGACAAAGCAACACCTTAATCCTATAGGAACACCAATATATTCCAGAGGGGGATTTGCAGCCTTCCTCATTTGGAAAGAATGAATCCATTTATTGCTATAATTACAAAATACATCTGGAGAATTTTAAGGGAATTGATTTTTAAAAGTGAGAAGGAAAGGAATCTAGAAGTATCAGATCTCTAACAAATAAAAATTGGTTAATAGAACATATTAGGTCCACAAGATATAGAAGTAAGAGAATACTGATAAATATTTAATAGCTAGCTCCTAAAAAGTATTCATAATACATTTTTCATTTACTTTCTTAGCATCTTATTAATTAACCTCTTTCCATCATTCTCATAAGTCTAGAAAATATCAGCAAAACAATGTCAAACCCTTATTTATGCTATTTATTAATTTCTAGGTATAATTGCTTCCACTGAAAATTAAACAATTGACTTTCTCTAACTGGTATTGACCTGGTTCCAGCACACTCCAGAGGTATTAAAATATGTTTTATTGAATAAACCCTAAAATCCCACTTATTGAGGTGAGGACTCACTGAAAAAAATGCTGTTAAAAACAGGGAAGAGAAAGATTTGCAATTAGGTTTAGACCAACATCTGATATCATATAAATTTCAAGTGTATGCATTATCTCTATGTAATAGGTCATATCATACAACAATTGGAAGAAAAAGAAAGGACATATTTACAATTATGGATTGAGAAAGTTCTTGATACAAAAAAGAGATAGAAAGGATCGCAGGATATTGAATAGGCAGTATTGATTATAAAAAAACTGAAAAGCTTTTACATGAACAAAATTATAAACAGATTGCTCAGGGATAAAAATATTTGTAGTAAGCTTCTCTGATAATGTCTTATATCTAAGATATATAAGAAACTGATTCAACTATATTATAGTCATTCCCTAGAAAATAACCAAAAGATATGAACAAAAGTTTTTGAAAGAAGAGGTTTCACTTACACCCATAAGACTGGAAAGGATGTCAAAGAGGGGAAGTAAAAATTATGAGAGGGACTATGGGAGAACAGGAACACTGGTACTCTCTTGGAAATGCAATGAATTGGTTTGGTTGTTCTGGAAAGCAACTTGGAATTTTATTGAAAGTTAATAATCTGGGGGCAGCTAGGTGGCACAGTGGGTAGAGCACTAGCTTTGAAGTCAGGAGGATCTGAGTTCAAATCTGTTCTCAGACACTTAACACTTCCTGGCTGTGTAACTTTGGGCAAGTCACTTAACCCTAATTGCGTCAGCAAAAGATACAAAAAAAATAAAGTTAATAATCTACCTATGCTTTAACCCAGAAATACCACTACTAAACATATATCCCCAAGAGAAGAAAGGAGAGAAAAAAAAATACCTATGCTTATGTAAAACATTCTTTTTTTTTTTTTTTTTGCTTAGGCAATTGGGGTTAAGTGACTTGCCCAGGGTCACATAGCTAGGAAGTATCTGAGATCAAATTTGAACTCAGGTCCTCCTGACTTCAGGGCTGGTGCTCTATCTACTGCGCCACCTAGCTGCCCCTATGTAAAACATTCTTAACAGAGCTTTTTGTTGCAATAAAAAGGTGGAAACTGAAGGGATGCCCATCAGCTGAGGAATGACTGAAAAAATTATGATAAATGAACATGATGTGATTGTACCATAAGAAATGAAGAAAGATACTGCTTTATAGAATCCTATAAAGACTTGTACAAAGTGATTCAGAATAAAGTGAGCAAAACCAAGAGAACAATTCAAATAGTAGCTATATCATTATAGAGAAAACAACTTTAAAAAGCTTGAGTACTCTAACCAATGATTAACCATGATTCCAGAGGCTTAATGATAAATTGTACTTTCTTCTTCCTGACAAAGAGGTGATGGTGTAGGAGTGTGCAGAATAAGGAACATGGACCACCGATAATCCAAGATCCCTGCCTTGATTACCTGGTGAAGGAATGATATAGGATGCCAGTAAGTTGTTCTTTTCTCTGCTTATTCCCAATCATAGCACATGAATTTAAAAGTCTAAAGAGAAAAGTAGCTTCATTCCATCTTCATTTTGCCTTATTCAAAAGCATAGCACTGTACCTAGAATACAGGGATAATATTTGTTCTGAAAATTATTTGCAGCTTCCTAAGGAACAACTCCTGTTGGACTTGACTTAAAGCTTAATATAAATATCAGATGTTCTCTCTCAACATCTGTGGTACATTCTGCTGTTACTGAACATCAGTTTATGCCTGTGTCTAAGTGTCTGTGTGAATGGATAACAGACAAGCACTTTTTCTTTTTTATAAATATTATCACTGACAGATGTCATAATCTGCTGATAATTACAATGAAAGGTATTTTAGATATGGATAATTTCAGAGCTGGAAAGTACATTGGAGGTGATCTTGCAGAATGCTTTCATTTTATGAAGACAGAATGAGTGAAGCTCAGAAGTATTAAGTGAATCCTTCAAGGTGACACCAGAGCTGAGACTGGAACTGATAATCTTTGATGCAAATATACTGACAGGAAATCTGCATTGGAATTACCTCTCATTCCTTAGAGGAATCACTGGAATATTTCTCCCTAGACAAATGTAGCCGCACTAGTTTTGGAAACTCAATTCATCAATGAGAGTGCGACTTAAGAATTTTCTGAGCAAAATTATTGTTCAGTCATTTTAGTCGTGTAAATTTTTTCATGACCCTGTTAGGATTTTCTTGGCAAAGATATTGGAGTGGTTTGCCATTTTCTTCTCCAACTTATTTTACAGATGAGTAAACAAGTTTAAGTGACTTGCCCAGAGTCACACAGCTAGTAAGTGTCTGAGACCAGATTTTTTTGAACTCAGGAAGATGAAAAAAATAATCTTCCTGAATCTAGGTTCAGCCCTCTATCCACTGTACCAGCTAGCTGCCCTTACACAGACTCTATTTATTTATATGCAACTTTTAACTTTTTAAAGTGCTTTCACATAGAATTTTTCATAGATATATTATCCTAAGTCCTAATTTTATTAAGGAGGAAGGAGGAAGACAAGATTCCCAATATAGAGAGATACCTATCCAACTTCACACAGCCAGTAACTGGCAGAACTGAAATGACAACTGAGGTTTTCTGACCCCAAATTCAGAGCTCTCATTTCAGTTTATCTTATGCCTTATGTCAAATCTTCAACTAGCCTCTCAGGAGAACTATAAGCCTTACCAAAATATGATCAGTGATTAGGCAGTATTTTGAAGCTTTATTACACCCTTTTCCTCCAAATAAAGCCAAAGGATCATAAAATTTTAAATCCAGAATCTATTCTAACATCTTCATTTTAGAGAGGAAAAAAAGCAAGGACCATTACCCAACTTCATCTAGTAAAATCACATCCATTTTATCATGCTTGTGACATCTTAAATTCAAGTTTCTTGTGAAAAAGAATCAGAGAATCTCTTTCTCACTCTTTTGGTAAGGAACATTTACCCAAGAAAAGTGATTTAGTTGTGTTCATCTTTGCAATTAAGTGTCAAAGTCAAGATTCAAACTTATATCTCTTGACTTGTAATATTGTAACTCCTTTTCCTCTACCACATGACTTCTCAAGATGATTTTCTTCCTTTGTATTTTTAGTTGATACCTCTAAATCCTCCCATCTCATATATTTTTAAAATTAGTGTGGAGATTATTTTGAATACAACTCATTATTCTATTTCATATTATTGTTCTCTACAAAGAAAAAGTGTATGGTGTAGTGGAAAAAGTACAAAATACTAAACTTATACTCAGGAAAAATCTGGGTGTGAATATTACTTTTGGCATTTACTAATTAGGCCATCCAAGAAATATTATTTAATCTCTTTGTGTCTTTTTTCTCTTTAAAATAACAATATCTGTAATACTAATAATCCAGGACTGCTATGAAGATAAGTGGCAACATTATATAATGCAAGGTGTGCTGAATTTCTATGAAGAATTGGGAAGATTTGGAAGAATCTCTATGAAGAAATTGACTGGGGTCAATTCCTTATTCTGCTATTTACTACCCATGTCATCTAAGACAAATCACTTATCTTCTCCATTTTCAAATTTGTATTGGATTTTAAGTTCCCCTCTTACTCTATGATTCTTTTTCACAAGGAGATTGAATATAAAATGTCAAAATCAGGATCAAATGAGATGATGGAGGTAAAGAACTTCATAAATGTTCAAGTATGATAGATATATCAGCCAGTTATTTTGTATGTTTTTAATTTTTTTGTGTCTAACATATCTGGAGAAAATAGAGGCTTTACTGCATGGATTACAGGAGATATTAATGTGCTAATGAAAAGACACTTATCTGGAGAGGCAGTTTTAAAAGAGAGCTTGATTCAAGATGGGGAAGAGCAAAGCTGATGTTTAGTCGGTTTTTAAATTTTTCATTCCATAATGAAGCACAGAGCCCTTTTGTGTCAAGACAGAGGTGATGTGTGAAGCATACTGGCTTGTATAAAACATGTCTTTTTATAGCTCTAAGTGTACAGATTATTTATAGTTGCATCTATAGGAATAAATATAGCTTCAGAAATAGGAGCTCTTGGCTCTTCGTTCTACTTCTCTGCTAGATTCCTGCCATTTGTCGCTGCTGACACTACGTTTTAATTTACAGACCTGAGGTGATGCATCATATGATTTAAGTCTTTTTGGTCTTTGGTTTTACAGTGAGCCCTATTATTCTCTCTGCAGGAGCATGGGAAAGGTTGAAAGGGAGGACAAAATGCTACCTAGAGTATGATACTTAATAAGATTATTCATTGGGAGACTCACTCCATAGCAGACTCAAGCCCTGAGTCACTGTGGGTTGGGGGTGGATGAGATGGGTGGGAGAGTAGGGGTGGGGGATAGGTGGGAGTGGGGGAGAGCTGAGGCAGATGGAGAACAGGAGCTGAAGTGGGATTGTTAGTGGAGAGTGAGGAAGGAATTGTCCTCACTTTATTATCTTCAATTATCCTTTCAAATGGTATTATCCTTTAAGTCCTCAATTTCATCAAATTGAGAAAGCTCCCTGCTATCATCCTTATATTTCAAAGGAAAACATTGATAAGAGTTGTTTTGATAGGTGCTGTGATCTTTTATATCTAATAATAATGATGACAATGATGAAATAATTATAAATAATAATAATGATGATAATAATAAAAGCTTGCAAATTATAAAGCTTGAAAAGACCTTTACATACAATATCATATTTGACTCACAACAATTATAGTTCTCCATGAAGGGGTCCTTTTGTGTGTATTAATTGATTCCTTTGGCAGTAAGTAAAACCTAAGGATCTCTTCTCAGAACACTTAAATAAAATAAAATAAAATATATAGCATTAGACAGGAAATGAATTATATTGAAATACAATTTCAAAGAATTTTTTTTAAAAAATCCAAGTTCTTGGACCATAAGACAAGAACCCTTATCCTTTAATTATTAGTCCTATTTTATAGATGGTCCAGAGGGACTAAATGGCTTCATCAAAATCCCAGAGCTAGTCTTAGAAACAGGATTTGAATCCAAGTCTATCTGACTCCAAATCCATCACTCTAATTATGCCATGCTAAAACAAGAAAATTTTGTTATAAGAAAATTCATTTAGGAAAAATATTGGAGTTTTGACTTAAACTGTTGAATTTATAGTTGAAAGAAGATTTCTATTCAGTGTTAAAATTTTTTAAAATATTATTATAGTCTTAAATGGCCTTCTCTTCCAAATTTCTCAAGTCACTTTCCTTCTATCACAGTCTTCCTTTTATCATACTTAGTTGAGGACACAAAACATTCCCTAAATTAAATTGTGTCATCTTTGAGGACAAGAAGAGTATTGTTTTTCATCTTAACATCTCAATTGATTATTTTTTTTAATAAAGCTTTTTATTTGCAAAACATATGAGT
>JAJPUD010007933.1:4208-27162 GCA_023553655.1 Myrmecobius fasciatus | reverse complement strand
TCCTACATTGTTCTAATTTGTTTATAATATCATTCTTTATGCCTAGATCATGAATCCATTTTGACCTTATCTTGGTATATGGTGTTAGGTGTGGGTCAATGCCTAATTTCTTCCAGACTAGTTTCCAATTATCCCAGCAGTTTTTGTCAAATAGTGAGTTTTTATCCCAAAAACTGGGGTCTTTGGGTTTATCGAACACTAGATTACAATACAATTGTCATTGAGTATTTTGTTCTGTGAACCTAACCTATTCCACTGATCCACTACTCTATTTCTTATCCAGTACCAAATGGTTTTGGTGACCACTGCTTTATAATATAGTTTTAGATCTGGTGCAGCTAGGCCACCCTCATTTGCATTTTTTTTCATTAATTCCCTTGAAATTCTTGACCTTTTGTTTTTCCAGATGAATTTTGTCGTTATTTTTTCTAGTTCAGTTAAATAATCTCTTGGGAGTTTGATTGGTATAGCACTAAATAGATAGATTAGTTTAGGTAGTATTGCCATCTTTATTATATTCGCTCGACCTATCCAAGAGGACTTGATGTTTTTCCAATTGTTTAGATCTGACTTTATTTGTGTGGAGAGTGTTTTGTAGTTTTGCTCATATGGATCCTGACTTTCCCTTGGCAGATATACTCCCAAATATTTTATACTATCGATAGTTATTTTGAATGGAATTTCTCTTTGTATCTCTTGCTGTTGCATTTTGTTGGTAATGTATAAAAATGCTGATGATTTATGTGGATTTATTTTGTATCCTGCAACTTTGCTAAAGTTGTGGATTAATTCTAATAGTTTTTTAGTTGATTCTCTAGGGTTCTCTAAGTAGACCATCATATCATCTGCAAACAGTGATAATTTGGTTTCCTCATGACCTACTCTAATTCCTTTAATCTCTTTTTCTTGTCTTATTGCCAAGGCTAGCATTTCTAATACAATATTGAACAGTAATGGTGATAGTGGACAACCTTGTTTCACCCCTGATCTTATTGGGAATGGTTCCAGTTTATCACCATTACATATGATGCGAGCTGATGGTTTTAAATAGATGCTACCGACTATTTTAAGGAAAAGTCCATTAATTCCTATACTCTCTAATGTTTTTAATAGGAATGGATGTTGAATTTTATCAAATGCTTTTTCTGCATCTATTGAGATTATCATATGGTTTTTGTTAGTTTGGTTATTAATATAGTCAATTATGTTAATAGTTTTCCTAATATTGAACCATCCCTGCATTCCTGGTATAAATCCTACTTGGTCATGGTGTATTATTCTAGGAATGATTTTCTGTAATCTCTTTGCTAATATTTTATTTAAGATTTTTGCATCAATATTCATTAAGGAGATTGGTCTATAATTTTCTTTCTCTGTTTTTGTTTTACCTGGTTTAGGTATCAGTACCATGTCTGTATCATAAAAAGAGTTTGGTAGAAGTCCTTCATTCCCTATTTTTTCGAATAGTTTATATAATATTGGAGTTAACTGTTCTTTAAATGTTTGGTAGAATTCACATGTAAATCCATCTGGTCCTGGGGATTTTTTCTTAGGGAGTTGATTAATGACTTGTTCTATTTCTTTTTCTGAAATGGGACTATTTAAGTAATTTATTTCCTCTTCTGTTAATCTGGGCAATCTATATTTTTGTAGATATTCCTCCATTTCACTTAGGTTATCAAATTTATTGGCATACAGTTGGGCAAAGTAACTCCTGATTATTGCTCTAATTTCCTCTTCATTGGTGGAAAGTTCTCCCTTTTCATTTTTGAGACTAACAATTTGATTTTCCTCTTTCCTTTTTCTAATTAAATTAACTAGAGGTTTATCTATTTTGTTGGTTTTTTCATAAAACCAACTTTTAGTTTTATTTATTAATTCAATAGTTTTTTTACTTTCAATTTTACTAATCTCTCCCTTTATTTTTAGGATTTCAAGTTTGGTATTTGATTGGGGGTTTTTAATTTGTTCTTTCTCTAGCTTTTTTAGTTGCAAGCCCAATTCATTGATTTTCTCTTTTTCTATTTTATGCAAATAAGCATCTAGAGATATAAAATTTCCCCTTATTACCGCTTTGGCTGTATCCCACAAATTTTGGTATGTGGTCTCATTATTGTCATTCTCTTGAATGAAATTAGTAATTGTTTCTCTAATTTGCTGTTTCACCCATTCATTCTTTAGGATAAAATTATTTAGTTTCCAATTGGTTTTTGGTCTATTTTCTCCTGGCCTTATATTGCATGTGATTTTTATTCCGTCATGATCTGAAAAAAATGCATTTATTATTTCTGCCTTCCTGCATTTGATTTTGAGGTTTTTGTGTCCTAGCACATGGTCAATTTTTGTATAAGTTCCATGGACTGCTGAGAAAAAAGTAAACTCCTTTCTGTCTCCATTTAATTTCCTCCAAAGATCTATCATACCTAACTTTTCTAACATTTTGTTTACCTCCTTAACTTCTTTCTTATTTATTTTGTGGTTTGATTTATCAAGTTCTGAGAGAGGGAGGTTGAGATCCCCCACTATTATAGTTTTGCTGTCTATTTCTTCTTGCATCTCTCTGAACTTTTCCTCTAGGAATTTCCATGCTATACCACTTGGTGCATATATGTTTAGTATTGATATTGCTTCATCATCTATGGTACCCTTTAGGAAGATATAATTTCATTCTTTGTCTCTTTTAATGAAGTCTATCTTTGCTTTTACTTGGTCTGAGATCAGGATTGCTACCCCTGCTTTTTTTTGTTCACCTGAAGCATAATAGATTCTGCTCCAGCCTTTTACCTTCACCCTGTATGTATCTCTATGTTTTAGATGTGTTTCTTGTATACAACATATTGTTGGATTCTGGTTTTTAATCCACTCTGCTATCTGCTTCTGCTTTAAGGGAGAGTTCATTCCATTCACATTCACAGTTAAAATAACTAATTCTGTATTTCCTGCCATCTTATTTACCCTAGCTTATGCTTTTCTCTTTCTTATCCCCTTTCCCTCCTCCCTACTATTTTGCTTTTGAAAACCACTTCCCTCAAACAATCCTTCCCCTTTAGAGCCCCACCCACCCCCTTTTCCCCCCCTTACCCTCCCTTTTCCTTATAAGTACGTCTATTATTCCCTCTGAGCCAAATCTGATGAGATGGAGATTAACCCAATTCTCATTCCCCTCCCTTTTCTTCCCTCAATCATTATAGGTTTTCTTTGCCTCTACATGTGATGTAATTTCCCTTATTTTACCTCCTTTTCCTCTTCTTCCAGTGTTATCCCTTTTCTACCTCTAATTTCTTTTTCAGTTTATCATATCATAAGATTCATAAAATCACAATAAACATATCATAATAATCATAAAATCACAGTAATCATATGATAATAATCATAAAATCACAGTAATCATATCATAATCATAATGTAATAATCAATTCATAAAATCAACCCTCATTCTATAAGTATCTATAACATAAATACAGTTCTCAAGAGTCTTTTTTTTCCCCTGTTACCTTTTTATGTTTCTCTTGTGTTTTGTGTTTGTAGATCAAATTTTTTGTTCAGTTCTGGTCTTTTCAGTAGAAATAGGTGAAATTCTCCTATATCATTGAATGACCATCTTCTTCCCTGGAAGATAATGCTCATTCTAGCTGGGTAACTTATTCTTGGCTGTAATCCAAGTTCCTTTGCCCTTCGGAATATCTGATTCCAGGCCCTTCGATCCTTCAAAGTAGAAGCTGCTAGGTCCTGTGTGATCCTAATTGTAGCTCCCCGATATTTAAATTGTTTCTTTCTGGCTTCTTGTAATATCTTTTCCTTGGTATGATAATTCTGGAATTTAGCCACGATATTTCTGGGGGACTTAATTTTCGGGTTTCTTTCAGGAGGTGATAGGTAGATTGTTTCAAGGAGTATTTTGCCTTCTGGGTGTAAAATATCAGGGCAGTTTTCTTTTATGATTTCCTGGAATATAGTGTCCAGGTTCTTTTTTTCATCATGGCTTTCAGGAAGCCCTATAATCCTTAGATTGTCACTCCTAGATCTATTTTCCAGGTCAGTTGTTTTTCCTAGGAGATATTTCATGTTTTTCTCTATCTTTTCATTTTTTTGTTTTTGTTCAACTGATTCTTGAAGTCTTGATGAGTCATTAATTTCCAATTGTTCGATTCTAATTTTTAATGTCTTATTTTCTTCAGTTACTGTTTTTAGTTCCTTTTGCAATTGACCAATTACATTTTTTTGTTCATTGCATTCTTTTTCCATTTTTTCTATTTTATTTTGCAGTGATCTCATTTCGTTTCCCCATGTTTCTTCTAACTCTCTTTTAAGATTTTTTATGCAATCTTCAAAGAAAGCCTTGTGACATGGAGACCAATTTATGTCTCTCTTTGGGGCTTTTTCTGGAGTTGCTTTACCTTTAGGGGCCTCAGGATTTGAGGTCTGTTCTTCCCTCTCTCCATAAAAGTTGTCTATGGTGAGAGCTCTTTTTGGTTTTTTATTCTTTTTTTTAAAGGTGTGAGGTCTGTTTAGGGCAAAGGTGGGACAGCTGCTTTAATTTGCCCTGGGGCAGTTCTGCTGATTGAGTTATTTCAGGAACTGGGCAGTTCTGCTGATTGAATTATGTCAGGGCTGGGCAGCTCCGCTGATTGAATTATTTCTGGTGCTTATCAGACCTGTTGTTTGATTGATTGCATTAAGGTGCTGTGTAATGGCAGCTAGTTACGATGCTCATCAGGGGTTCAGTGGTTCACAATCTATCCCCCTCAAAAGGCAGACCCTCCAAACCACCTGCCCACAATCAGGACAAATTGTTCCAAGAGGCTCGCAGAAGACTACCAGGTGTGTGAAAAGCACAACGCTCCCACTCCTGTTCTGACTCCTGTTCCAGCTCCCTGCTCCAGCTCCCTGCCCTGGTCTCCCTGTGCTGCAGTCTGGGTTCAGTAGGCCACCCCCTGCCCCATTAAAACAGACCTGTTTTGAGGTTCTTCCAGAGTATCTTCTTCTAGAATCGCCTTGTTCTCCGGATATTGTGGATTTTTTTGCTTCAGAATCAGTCTAGAGGCTTCATATTTTGTTGGTTTGAGGGGAGGTTAGAGGAGGTTACAGAGAATCCTGTCTGATCTCCGCCACCATGGCTCCACCCCCCGAAGGAAGTCCATCTCAATTGATTATTACAGATCATTGAACAAAATTGGCATTTAATAAATATCTTAAATTGAATTGAATATACTAGTTGGGACTCATTCTTCAAAAGATAAAACTCTGAAGCCTCCAGCTTATCCTTTTCTGTGTTCTTTCTGCCTTTGAGGAACTCCCTTCCCCATCACAAGATGTTCTTTCTGTGTATGCTTTTATTCTCTTATCAAATTATTCCTCTCAGAGCCTTCATTCACACCAAGGGACTCTTAACAGCTTAGTGTAACCTTTGCCTAGGGATAACTGCTGAGGAACAAATATCTTAATTGAATAATAGACTTCTCATGTTGGCAATTCTGGAATTTCAAAAGTGGAAAAAGCTGGGACTAGGCTTGAGGTTACCTGAAATTACCTTATTAGGGTTCTGCCACTAGTATAAAAATATACTGAATATTTAGATGTTGAATTTATGAGATAATGTAGAAAACATTGATTTTTATCTATCACTGACCTCTGTAAAGAAAACAGGCTTCAAAATGTGGGCCAAGAATAGTGCTTCATTCTCCAGAGGTAAACTCAGATACCTGTCGTGTAAAGAATGGGAAAGATACTAAATTTGGAATTCAAAGCTCAACTCTGCCAGTTTCTAGCATTATACTATGAGCAAATCTCTTGTTTCCTCTGTAAAATTGAATCGAAAGAATTGTTCTCTGAATCCTTTCCCAAATCTAAATACTAGGATGTGATACGTTGTAAAGACCAATGAATTTGGAGTCTCCGATCTTGAGCCTGAATCTTGGCTGCACTGTATAGTACCTGTCTGAACCTCAGGGCATTTAATTATATACTTTCTGATACTCAGTTTCTTTACTTGTGAAATGAGTGTGTTGAAACAGATTATTTAAAAGGTCTTTTCTAGCTCACTTTATGATCATATGAAAAATCAAAAGCCAAAACCAAAAACTTCATACCCAAATCAAAAAACATTTCGCCTGTGAGAGGGCAGTGGGAGATTTGGTTTTTCCTTCCTTCATAGCTTCTTTGCATGGAAAATAAAGAGAAGGTAAGAGGCAATAATTATTGTGCTAACAAGGTGCTAAAACCGTGATTCCTGTAAGAAATGTAAATACTTTTCTTTGAAAAAAATTAAAGGGAATGATCACATTGGATATCCAAAAATTGTATACACCTTTTTAGGAATTTAAACAGCTACGTTTCTGAAAAACTGAGCAGTTGGGATGACTATGTTGAAAAGGGGAACCTGGGCTGTTAGAGAATTGCTCTTGCGGAGGAGAACTTGGCTGACTCCTCTCTCTATTCCATAAGCCACGTAGCTTTGAAGAAAAGGTAGTGATGAAAGAGGATATATTGCGTCCATCAGCAAGCAGAGAAACATATTTGGAATAAACATGAATATAGAAAAGCATCCTCTGCTCAATGAGCTCCAGTGTCTCCCTATCATCTCCAGAATAAAATATAAAATTCTATCTGAAATTTAAAGCCTTTTACAGACTGGGTCTTTTCTGCATTTCCATTTTTCCTGCACTTTACTCCCTTCCATGTTCCTAAAATCAATCTAGCTCTATTGTCCTGTTAACTCTTTCTGACACACAATAGTCTGTCTCCTGATTATGGCTTTTTATCAGCTGTCCTCCCTGCCTAGAATGCTTTTCCATTTCACTTTTAAATTCAAGATTCCCTGTTTTTCTTCAAGACTTAGCTTAAATCTTATCTTCTCCAGGAGGCCTTCCCCAGCATCTCATCTCTAGTGATAGTTGTTTTCCTCCAAGATGATCTTCCAAGTATATTGTGTATATATATATATATATATATATATATATATATATGTATATAATTAGTTATATATTATCTCATCCATTAGAATGTCCATTAGAATTCATTAAAATTAGAATTCACTAGATTCCATTAGAATCTCCTCCATTAGAATGTGAATTCCTTGAGATCTGGGATTATGCTTTTTCTTTCTTTGAATTTTCAAAGTTTACAACAGTTCCTGGAACATAGTAAGTACTTAATAAATGCTTATTTACAAACCAACTATACTATTTTAGTAAATGCCTTTGTTAAGAGCTAATTGTAATCAGTGGCTCATTGTAACTGGGAAGCTCATTCAAAGGGGCTCATGAGATATATAGTAGTGGCAACACTGATCCACAGGGTACTTTAGGTTTTTTTTTTTTTTTTTTTTGCTTTTTGCTGAGGCAATTGAGGTTAAGTGACTTGCCCAGGGTCACACAACTAGGGAATGTTAAGTGTCTGAGATCAGATTTGAACCCAGGTCCTGCTGACTTCAGGGCTGGTGCTCTATCCACTGTGCCACCTAGCTGCCCCCACAGGGTACTTTAGAACCTGTAATTGTAGCAGTTATCTTTTGGGAACTGAACTGCTTCCTCCTTGTGATGCTCCCTAATGAGTGATTGCCAAGTTGGAGAAATAATCCAGTGGGAGTGTTGCACACTTTTATTTGGTAAACAATTACATCTTTTAAAATTAAATAATATGTTATAAATAATATTAAATAGTACAGTCAATTTAGCTTTCTTTGTAGATATTTAAATTTAAATAAGTGACTTTCAGTATTAAGATACCATAACTATTTAAATCATTCTTTCAAGTTTCTTCAGAATTCTTTGTTCATTCATTCCTATTCAGTCTTTTTATATAGCCATAATCAGTTTATGTTCTGGTTTCTAGTTATGCTTATTTTCACTTTATATTGTTATATAAAGTACCTTCTGAATTTATTCATTTTCCCCATACTTCTCTATCTTAATTTATAATTTACATTAAATTATAACATTTCATTAAAGTGTTCTCCTTTATTTAAACCTTCCTCAATTGTTGGATATAATGTTTTTGTTGCGTTTTTTTTGGCCATCACAAATAACACCACTATAAAAATCTCTGAACAGAGAGCTCTGTATTTTTTTGGATAAATTCAATTTTTCAGCCTCCTAAAATCTTAGGATTTGGAAGAATGTTAGAGACCATCTGGACCAATACTCCCTCATCTCCATTCTCCTATTCTCTACCCTGTTTAGAAATTACTTCATTATCATATTTTCATTGTTTCTTAAAATTTTGTCACATCAATGTGAAGGTTTTCTACCTTCAGTGTTTATTTGATTTTGTGTAGGAGCCTTTGTATATCCCTGTAGTGTTGGAAAAGCAAATGAACCAATGGTCTACGATTCTAACTAAGCAGGACTGGGTTTAAGCACAGGCAGAGTAGGTGGCCACCCACATGTCAAGCAGGCCTTTTTTGTTTCCCAAATATGTTCTTTTTTCTTCCCTTCCTCTTTCTTCTCCTCTCAACTTGCCCTGTTTCTGAAATTCTCACATTATTTCCTTCTTTGGGTTATCTTCTCTTAAATTATCAATGTAGGACCACTCACAGGTAGTTGCCAGAGAGTGGGATGAAGTATACTTTTTGGGAAAATTTTTTTTGGGGGAGTGATCAATATTCATCAAAACAATAGAAAAGGACCCAAAAATACAGAGTTTCAGAAGCTGAAGAAAATTTAGTATGCAGATTCTCAGAACTGAAAGGGAATAAAATATATAAACCTTAGAATGTCAGAGCTAAAGCAAACAGAACACCAAATATTAGAATTGTGTGAGACTTTAGAGCTCAGAGTGTCAAAGAGTGAAAGCAACACAGAACATAGATTTTTAGAGGTAGAAGAGAACTTAGAATCCAGAAGATTAGATATAGAAACAAACACAGAACATAAAATGTTAGAATTGGAATGGCCCTTTGAACACTAGCAAGTTTGGAAGAGATTCTAGAATATAAAATATCTGAATTGGGAGGTAGTTTACAAATTTTGTTTAACCTTCAGCTCCTTTCCGTTTTTACAGGTAAGAAGATTGAAGAATTAACTTCAAGCAGCATGTCTGGAAAATAGCTTCATCAAAATTTTTTTTCATTCCAACATAGATTCTCTGTCACCCATTATAATTGCACTCAGAAAGAGAGCATTATTTCTAAATGGATAGGAATAATTGTGCTATTGATATCATGACTAAGACATTAGCAAGTTGGGGAGAGTCAATTTTTTTTTAAAGGAGCTTGAACCATATGCTTTACATCTCTCTGTATTTTATTTGTGAGAAGACACATAGGAACATGACATTATGATTATTCAGATCAGTTGTTACAAAACATTTTGCATGTGACAGTGATTATTAAGCCTTGCAAACTTTGTATTTTCTTTCCATTATTGGAAAAGTTTTCCAAGTTTGAGGGCAAGAAACCAAAATTTTTTGCTTTCTGACTCTAACTTTTCCCCTAACCTTCTTCCTTGCCACTCTTTGTCTTCTTTACGGTAAAGTTAACCTCTTTTTTCATGCTTTGTTGCCATGTGGGTTTAATGAACTATTTTGGCTTATACTCAGCAGTATTCCATTGTAATAATAAATGTAATTCATATTTCCATAGTGTCACCTTCCTCACAATTAATCTTTGTGCAAGTATTATCAGGCTAGTTTTACAGATAAGTTACCTAAAGCCCAGGAAAATGAAATTACTTTAAGATGGTCACACAGTTAAGGTCTTAAGGCAAGATCTGAATCCATGTTTTCTAACTCTCTCTCTCTTTCTCTCTCTCTCTCTATATATATGTGTATATATATATATATATATATATATATATATATAACTGTGCCGGTTCTATTGGGGGTCTAGTACATGCCTAGAGGACCTCCAACAACATCTCTCCATATAGAGAGGTTCAGAGCCCACTTTCAGTAGAGTTGTGATGAAGAATAAGGAAACTGACTTGGAGATGCTGTTGAGAATGTGTAGACATCCTTTAACTGATCTGTCTGTTAAATACTTAGCAAATGGGAGGTTCTTTGGCTGTAGAGATATTCAAATGATATTAATCAGCTTTTGTCATTTTTCTCTTGCTTCAGTCCTTCAGGCTGTTTTGTTTGTAGCTTGGACCTGAGAAAGCTTAGAAGAGAGAGTTCAAGAAGGTATGATATTGTTAAAAGATAAAGGCCAGAGACTTTGCAGGATTGTGGACAGTGGGAGGCCAGAAGTAGCCACTGACATGCTAGTGCTGGCATAGGGGATAGAGCCCTGTGTCTGGAGTCAGAAATAGCTGAGTTCAAATTTGACCTCAGGTACTTAAAAGCTGGGTGACTAAGTCACTTATCTCTGACTGCCTCAGTTTCTTCAGCTATTAAACAAGAATAATAATAGTACCAACCTCATAGGGTTGTTGTGAGAAACAAATGAGATATTTGTGAAATATTTAGGATACTTCCTGGCACCTACTTGGCAAAATGCTTGTTCCCTTCCCTCCCAGTTCTTGGAGTTAAGTAGGTAGGAATGCAATCCAAAGTAGATGACAAATTCCTTCTAAGACTAAACAAATACTGGCAGGGGACCAATAATCAACGGATACCTTAAAGGAAATCTAAAAAGAACTTTGAAAAGAGAGATAATAAAAATCAGAGGTTTGTTAACCAGCTTGGGAAAGTTCATTGTTAGATTTTTAGTTTGAGCATTTATACTTTAGAAACCCTACAAATAAGGGTTTCCTTTATTATGTTGTTGATCTGTAGATTTAGGAAATTATTAATTATGCAGAGTAAAATATGTATGTGTATATATATGTATACATAATATATTATATATGTGTATATGTATGTATATATTTCAGCTAAAGTTCTGATTGTTAAATACTCACCAGTACATGCCTTATAGAAGTGGCCTAAGATCTTTTATAAAGATGGCCAGGTGGTGAAGTGCATAGAACACTAGGAGTAGAGTGAGGAGGATATAAGTTCAAATCCAGTCTCAGACGTTTACTAACTATGTGACCCTAGAAAAGCCATTTAATCCTGTTTACCTCAGTTTCCTCATCCATGAAGGGACCCAGAGAAGGAAATGGAAAATCACTTCAGTATCTTTGCCAAGAAAACCCGAAACGGAGTCAAAAATAACTGAACATTACTGAACAAGAACAGATTGGGGGTGGGGAGGATGTGGAGTTATTGACTCATCAGAAAGAGGGGTCCCACAGGGAGGTTCGATCTTCCAGGGTGAGAAAGCTATTGGTGTATGGTGTAGTAAGAAGATTGAACCATGATGATCAAAGAAGTGATGAAAGAGGTCTGGATCATGGTAGATAAAGGAGTCCAGAGGGTCAAGAGCAAAGCTCATAGAAGAATCATTATTTGTATTTTTTCTTTCCTGAAATCAGGTGAATAAGTATTCCAAAATGACAACCACCTGGCAAACTTAGGAGATCCAGAGATCCCATTATAGAACCCATTAACAACCGGAGATGATAGCCAAGTTGCAGTAATCAATGACAGAGGAAATTTTCTGCAGTCAGAAAATAAAAGTCAGTGATCCAAGGACAAAAGCAGCATCAGCAAAACTCCTTGTAGCAGAGAAGTGTCTGTTGTAAATTCAGCAGAGTTACCAACCCTTGGAGCTCAGTAGAGAGCTATACCTAAAGGGAACTTCATGAGGACCTCATAAAAAGGATTTCTAATGTCCTTTGCCATATGTATTCTCTATTTGTTTCTCTCACTATTATTATACTTTAGTTATCAGCTCTCTTCCAATTTACTTTGTCTATGTAAGGGAAAACTGAACTCTCAGGTAGGGTTAATGTTGCATACTAACTGTTCTTATTATACTGCCTCCATAAAACTCTTTTTCTAAAAATTAATGGAATTTACCTGGCTTATTGAAAATGGGAAAGATTGTTTGAGGGTTCATTAAAATTCTAGGGAATTATCCCCCTTAGGATGATCATTAGAACCTTGAGTACTGTTCGTAGATGACCAACTTTCTGAGCAACTCAACCTGAGAGTGCAAATGCAGACTAAGGGAGTGAGGGCAGAAGGGAAGATACATATAAACTATATACTCTAAAGGATGCAGAAAGAACTGCTGTCTATGCCTCTAGATACTAAAGGAATATTCCTATCTGGTGATAGGAGATCTATATTTAGTCTAGACCTGTTGTCCAGATTGTCTCTATAACTCCAAGACGGGAAAAAAAGTTCCAGCAAGTTTTGAGTCAACTTCCTTCCCCCCTGCCTTCACTATCTACAGGATTCATAATAGTAGGAAAAGGCATAATCTGGATTTTTTTCCTCTTTCACTGTACTTTTATGCCTAGTTGCTCCTAGGTTTTGATTCTTATAGTTCCCAGACTGAATCAGGCTTTACCTGGAAGCTCCTCTACTTGATAAATTCATTCCATTGTTCTGCTCCCACTCTTTCAAATTCTCAAGTTGTTTTTGAGTTTGTAGAAAAAACACTTGACACCCTCTTTCCATTTGCTTTTCCAACTCTTATCATCCTTCCTCTTTCCCCAATCCCCACTATAATGTCAGGCCATGTAAATCACCCTAAATTTCAGTAAATCAGCATGATAGCTCTAGGAACATTGAGCACAGAGGTACAAAGCTGAAAATAGAGGCTCAGAACTGGTGACCATGATTGTCATGGTGATCATGATGACCATATTAGCATCAGTAAAAGCTCATTTCCCTTTTGTGTTGGAATAATGTATATTGGAATGATGATTGCATGCAAATAGATCTTTTTGAAATACTCGAAAATCATTCTTCTATATAATATTCTCAAACAATTTTCTTAACTTTATTACTTCCCTAATATAGCTTATGTTTAGGTAGCACTTTATGCTTTCAAAGTAGGAAGGAACTGCTCTGGGAATCAAATAAAATGCACCTATGTAGTAATAATCTAAAATAAATCTGTATCTATGTAATAATAAATTACCTGTGTAATAGGTAAATAAATAATAGATAAGTAAAGGATGCCCTATAAACACATTCCTCTGTGGGATTTTAAACTGAATCTTTAAAGATTGTCAATACAGCTTCTTTGAGTTTGAATCTGGCATTAGACATTTACTAGCTGTGTGACTTTGGACAAGTCACTTAATCTCTGACTTGGTTTTCTCATCTTCAAAATGGGGATAATAACCTTACAGTAAGTGTGAGGATCAAATGAGATAACATTTGTAAAGCCCTTTTCAAACCTCAAAGTAGTTAGAATGCTAGATCTGAAGTTAGGAAGACTGGAATTCATATCCAATTTCAGAAACTTACTGTGTGATCTTGGGCAAGGCAGTTAATTTCAATTTGCCTTAGTTTCCTCATCTATAAAATGGGGATAATAACAGCAACTATCTTTTTTTTTTTTTTTTGCTGAGGCAATTGGGGTTAAGTGACTTGCCCAGGGTCACATAGCTGTTACATGTCTGAGACCAGATTTGAACTCAGGTCCTCCTGACTTCAGGGCTGTTGCTCTATCCACTGCGCCACCTAGCTGCCCCAGCAACTATCTTCTAAGGTGGTTATGAGGATCAAATGAGATTATAATTGCAGAGGATTTAGTACAGTTCCTGGCACATACGAAGAGTTATGTAAATGTTAACTATGATGATAATAATGCTATATAGCTATTGGAAAGAGGAAGAAATAGAGCCCCAGAGAGGAAAGGTAGTATGCCATAGGTTAAATGGATTATAAATTACAGAGCTCTGATCTATTATTAAATTCAGTAATATGTCAACCCCTTCTACTGCTTGTCAAGCATCAATGACTTCTTTGAGTCAAAATTCTTGGGATCTTCTCCAAGAACTTTTACCAAGTAGTTGCAGAAGAATAAAGATGGTTTAGTGGAAGGCATATTGTATTTGGAGTTATTTTGAGTTGAAAGATACCTTGAGATAATCTAGCCCATCTTTGAACACTTCTTCACTCCCTTATTCCAAAATATTTTTCAGGTGAAGAAAATAGACTTGGGAAGGGAAGTTTTTTTGCCCAAGATCATACAGCAAATTGTAGAATTAGGATTATAATCCTTGGCTTCAAACTCTACATCCAGTGTTCTTTCATAGATAATTTATCTCATTATTTCTCATGGATTTAATTATTATGTCTATGAAGATGATTCCCAGATCTACATATCCAGCCCTGATCTTTCTAATGAAATCCTTCTACAAATCTCCAATTTCTTTCTGAACATCTTGATTGGATATACTATAGGCATCTCAAATTCAGCAAGTATAAAGGAGAATTTCTCCACAAATCTTCCCCTCTTTCCATTTTCCTAATATTGTCAAGAACAGCACCACCTTCTCAGTCACTCAAGTTTTAAATCTCAATGTCATCCTTGATTTCTCATTTGTACTAATCTCACACACCAATATATTGTATATTTTTTTTAACAACAGCTTTTGGGTATGTCTTCTCTCTCCTCACAGGTCACTGTTCTAATATAGACCCTCATCTCCTGAACAGACTGTAAAAGTAGCCTTCTAAATGATGTCCTGCCTCTAATCTCTCCCCACTCCAATTCATCCTCCTCTTAACTTGC
Source organism: Myrmecobius fasciatus (assembly GCA_023553655.1). NCBI lineage: Eukaryota > Metazoa > Chordata > Mammalia > Dasyuromorphia > Myrmecobiidae > Myrmecobius > Myrmecobius fasciatus. Next base: position 12,644 of record JAJPUD010007933.1, on the reverse strand, counting down.
CAAAGTAATTTTCCTGAGGCTAAAGTCTAACCATGTTACTTTGAATCAATAAACTCCAGTAGCTCCCCACTAACTTCAGCATCAATTGTAAAATCATCTGGTATCCAGAACCCTTCACATTACCCTTTCTGCTTTTCTAGTCTTTTAAATACTGTACTTCCCTCCATACACTTTGTGATCCAGTTACACTGGCCTACTGCTTCTGACTGCATTTTAACTTGCTATTCCCCATGTCTAGAATGCTCTTCCTTCTCACCTCTATTTTGCTTTATCCTGTCTTTTTTCAAGACTCATCTCAAATTGCACTTTATGTAGGAGGCCTTTCTTGGTTCTTCCTGCCCACTTCCTCCCATTTTTCTTAGGATCTTTTCCCTCTGAAATTATCTTCAATGTATAATACATATATATGTATGTTCAATTAAACAAAATAAATATGTATTTAATCCCCAATATTTGAATGTATATATATAAGTAAATATATGTATCACATATGCACAGTTATTTGTATTTAATCCCCACTATTTTAATATATACATATATACATATAGTATATACAGACATATATACATAAATATATCACATATGCACAGTTATTTGGATTTAATTACCACTATTCAAAGGTGAGCTCCCTGAAGGTAGCCACTATATTTTTGCCTTTTTTTTTTGAATCTCCAAGGGCTTAATACAATGCTGAATACTGAATACTGAAAAAATATTCATTGACTAATAACCAAATTCAGGTAATACAATTAAGATGCATTCATTGAAGTCTGGGATCTAGAACTAGAAATGCATTAGTCTTATGCTATCTTGAGCGAGTCAGAATAGTTTCATCTTCAGTTCAAGTCATCACATTTTGGGAATCACATAGATGAGCTGCTTATCACCAGAGCAAGGTGACCAAGATAGTGAGAGAACTGAAGACCATGTCATGAAAAAAATATTGATTGAAGGGACAGAGGATATTTAATATGGAGCATACAAGACTTAGGGAAAATACAATAGAATTAACATTTCTGTACCTACATCCCTTCCAGAGCCATTGTTGTCTCTAGAGCTGAGCCCTTTTGATGATGTTCTTTGATTATTTTTAATGGGCCCTTCATAAAAAAACATGCACAACTGTCAAGTTTGTCAGTCCCACCAAATATTTTCTGTCTTGATGTTTTAAGCATCAACTCTAGATGAGCATGGTAAGGGTTATGGATTATTACTTCATATTTTGTCTTCATCAATGCTCACATGTGAGTGAGTTTTTGTGTTTTTAATCTTTCTTTTGCGATAGAGGAAATAATAAATAGTTGTTCTATAACTAATCTACTTTGTACATGGAATATATTTTTTCTTTTTTTTTAATTTCTTTTTTTATTTGCAAAACATATGTATGGGTAATTCTTCAACATTAACCCTTACAAAGCTTTCTGTTACAAATTTTTCCCCCTATTCCCTACCCCTCCCCAGATGGAACGATATCCACTACATGTTAATTATGTTAAAATACTTGACAAATTGAATATATGTATAAATATTTCCACACACTGTTGTGCAAGAAAAATCCTATCTACAAGAAAGAAAAATCAGATAAAGGAAACACAATGCAAGCAAACATCAATCGAGAACATGAAAATGTTATTTTGTGGTCCACATTTCACATCCCTCTCTCTGGGTGTATTTGGCTTTCTTCAGTGAACAATTGGAAGGAGTTTGAAACATTTCATTGTTGAAGAGAGCCATGTCCATCAGAATTGATCATCATATAGTATTGTTGTTGCTGTGTATAATGATCTCCTGGTTCTGCTCATTTCACTCAGCATCAGTTCATGCAAGTCTCTCCAGGCCTCTCTGAAATCGTCCTGCTGGTCGTTTCTTACAGAACAATAATATTCATGGAATATTTTTTAAAAGAGACCTTGCATTAATAGTATAAAAGGGAAGCACTGTTACCCTCAGCTGCTTGAGGGTAACATGAGATGAATCATGAGATGGGAAGCACTGTTGTCTCAGTGGAAGACTAATTGTTAACAGCTTAGCTATAAGAGAGATGAGTTAGGAATTAAAAGAGCTGAGTTCTAGTTTCTATTCTGACACTGTCTGAGTCCCCTTCCCTTTTCTATAAGGTATAATGATTGAACAAACTGTCTCAGGTCAAATTCTAATAGTCTTTGAGTTTTTGATAATTGAACTCTACTGAATTCTTCCTTAGTTCAACCTTGATTTTAGATAAAAATTGAATAAACCTTTCTCTGTTATCCCCACTTCCCATTGCCCCTCCTCAATATTTTCCTTTGTAGAATTAGCAATTGGACTAGACAATCTCTAATGCTTCTTTTCACTTTTATATCCTGTAATGACACTTTGAGAGTTTGGAGATTGATTTTAATTTCTCATTTATCTGTTTTTCAAAAAATCATAAACTTATCTTACTTATCCCATCTCCCACCATTCTCATTAAAAATGGTTCTTGAATGTCAAGTTTGAAGAAGTACTCCAACTAATCACCTAGGAAAACTAGTTAAGATAGGAAGCAACCAATTTTATTCATTATCGTATTTTTTAAGCACCTACTATGAGCCAGGTTCTATGCTAGTTTTTTGTACATAAATATAAAAAGTAAGAAATAAAAATAAAATTAAAAAATAAAATAATGCCTGGCTATCAAAGATCTTACATTGGATCAGAGAAGCCTGCTTTTCTTTTCCATCTAAGGCCTCAGTGTGTCCTGGTCTTTTGTCACAGATATTACTGCTGTCTTTGTCAGCTGTTAAGGAGTGGTAATTTCTTTTTTTTCTAATAAAGCTTCTATGCATTTTGTGTCATTTGCCCCAGGTACAAAAATTCCTAGCTCTGGCTCTGGCATTTTCTGGAGTCTTCAGTAAGAGATCAGTTGACCACCTGTTGAAGATGTTATAGATGAGAATTTGATCATATCTGGGCTAAATAAGGTCTTTTTCAACTTTGTGATTCTGTAAAATATGAATCATAATTTCAAGTCAGATCTTCTGAGTCCAGATGTACTTTGTCTTTCTGTCTGTCCTCCCTGATTATTTTTGAGAAGCTTAGCTAGGTACTTAACAAAATGAAATGTAAATTTCCAATTGACTGATTAATTTCATTTTGATGAAAGGCACTATTACAGTAAAATACATAGAAATCTTAACTGAGCAGAACTAATAATTCCCCTCATCTTTTTCCCCCCAACAAAAAAAGAATAGATTACAGTTTGACTCATCTAATGTCTAGACAAATCACCTCGACTCAGCATGCGGGTGCTGGTTTTAATTAGTTCTCTGGTAACAGCGTGTTCTGTTACCCAAAATGTTATTGTTTAACCATTTAAAAATACCAACACATTTAATAATAATAATAAAAAATGAAGCTTCATTATGAAGTTTCAGTAATGCTTGTGCTTACAAAACAGACAATGTTTTTATTTTAAACAAGGAATCTCATTCAGCTGGGCTGTCTTTTGAGGGTAAAACTAAAATTTTTTATGTCTTAGCCTTCCCAAGAGCATGCCATAGAATGGATGCATCTAATAGTAATCATGCACAGGGCTGAGCAAGCATGTCACTTGCTGTGGGAGAATTACCATTTTTAGCCACAAAAGCCCAGCCATTGCAATTATTCAATTCAAATTGATGATAATGATCATTAAAATGCCTACTATGTGCAATGCTCTCTCCTTTGTTCTGGAGATGAAAAGAGCAAATAGATCAATTCATTCATTCAATCAATAAACATTTATTAGATGCTTAATATGTTTCAGGGTCTGTGCTAACACGGGATACAAAGAAAAGTAAAAAAATAGTCCCTTGCCCTCAAGGAAATCACAAAAATTTATTAAAAACTTTTTATGTTCAAGGCTCTTGGTGCTGGGAGTACAAAAAAGAGAAACTACATGATCCTGCCTCCATAATTTACTGGGGTCTGCTAGAGGTACACAAATAAATGTGCTTTGAGGAGAGATTATAAATAGAGGGCAGTGAGAAATTTGAGGATAAAGAGATGAATTTCATTTGAGGCATCAAAGATAATAGAATCAAAGATCATAACTTTAAAATTGGAAGAAGTCTTAGAGACAATATAATATTCAACCTCCTCATTTTACAGTTAAGAAAACAGAGGCCCATAGGGATTAAAGGGATTTGCCCAAAGGTACCTGGATAATTAGCAACAGAGCTGGGTTGTGAGCTTATTTCCTCTTGCTTTAGATCTAATATTCCTTTTATTGTTCCACAAAGGAAGAGACATTTGAGTTGGATCTTGTAAGGAGAAATTTCAACAAATGGAGATACAAGGGAGGGAAATGCTTATTTCAACATGGAGGGTAATAATATTAAGAGTTAATATTTATATAATGCCACTATGTACCAGGCACTGTGCTAAATGTTTTACAAATATATCATTTGATTCTCACAACCCTGGGAGGAAAGTGTTATCCCCATTTTAGAGGTGAGGAAATTGAGGCAAACAGTGCTTTCCTAATGGTAACTATTTGAGGTCAGATTTTAATTCAGTGCTTCTTGGATCCTGGCTGACACTATATACCCTATACCACAGCTGCCAAACACATACATAAAGATGGGAGAGGGAAGACTGAGAATCGGAAATAAAGACAAGGTAGGTAATACAGCTTGAAAAAGTCTTGAATCAGAAATTACAAGACTTACCTTCAAACCTTGGCTTTGTTGACTTCTCAGTTTTGGACGCATAGTTCTTCCACTCAATTCTATAAGAATCTTAATTAAAATCCTTTCTCAATGTAGGAAAAAATGAGACATTGATTCAGTCAGTACAGTTGTGAACTCCATTCTGTAGAGCAATTTGGAACTATGTCCAAAAGGTTATAAAACCACACATATCCTTTTGACTTAGCAATGCCAGTACTACGTATCCAGAAAGAGATTGAAAACAAAAAGAAAAGGACCTGCATGTACAAAAATATTTATAGCAGCTTTTTTCTTGTGGCAGGGAGTTGGAAATTGGGAAGATGCCCATCAATTGGGAAATGGCTGAACAAATTGTGATATGTGATTGTGGTGGAATACTACTGTTCTATAAGAAATGATGATCAGGATGAGCTCAGAAACACATGAGCTGATGCAGAATGAAATGTATTGTGTACAAAGTAACAGCAATATTGTAAGATGATATGCTATGAATGACTTAGCTATTCTCAGCAATACAACGATCCAATCCAATTCTGAAGAACTTAAGATGAAAAATGCTATCCATCCCCAAAGAAAGAACTAATGGTATCGAAATACAAATTGAAGCATACTTTTTTTTTTACTTTCTTCATTTTTAAGGTTCCCTTCTCTCTCTCTCTCTCTCTTTCTTTTTCTTTCTTTCTTTCTTTCTTTCTTTCTTTCTTTCTTTCTTTCTTTCTTTTTTGGTCTCTCTGTTTCTGTCTCTGTCTTTGTCTTTGTCTCTTTCTTACAACATGACTAGCATGGAAAAGATTTGCATGACTATAACCTCTATCAAATTGCTTGCCTTCTCAATGAGAGTGTTTAAAATTGTTTTTTTTTTATGTAACTGGGGAAAAACAAATTATTAAATGAATTTAATTCTCAAGAATTCATGTTTCTTCACAAAATAAGGATTAAAAGCTCAGTTCTCTCAGGATATGAGTTCTCTCTCTCTCTCTCTCTTTCTCTCTCTCTCTCTCTGTCTGTCTCTCAAAGTCTTCCTGTTATAACAATTTTTCAATAATGACCAAGATATCATCACCCTTATAATGTCACTGGTTCTCTTTGAGAAGGAAGGATAAAGAGTGACATCTCTTAAACCCTCAATCTTTACTTTGATTCTCTAGAGAATGATAGTTGTACTTACAATTCAAAATATAATTGCTGCTTAAAGATACAGTAACAGTACCTACAGTCTCTTGAGGGAGAGTTATTGAAATTGATTCACACTAGCATGGGTTTAGCCACTTTGTTCCCCATCTTGAGAGAATAAACTCCTTCTTATATGCATGTATTCTTTCTTTCCACAGGTTTTTTAATGGTATCCTTTGCTCTGTGTGAGTGTATCCATAATGATACTGTTCTCTGTGTTGCTATGTCCAACACTTTTCTACTGTTCTCCCCCTTACATTCGTCTCCACCCAACTAAACTTGCCCCATGCATTGTTATGACTGAGTACTGCTCCAAAATTAGTTTGAAAATGAATATATAAACCAGGAGGTTTACAAACGAAGAACAGGAGGTTCAGGGCAGCTAGGTGGCGCAGTGGTTAGAGCACCAGCCCTGAAGTCAGGAAGACCTGAGTTCAAATCTGGTCTCAGACACTTCCTAGCTGTGTGACCCTGGGCAAGTCACTTAACCCCAATTGCCTCAGCAAAAAGCAAAAAAAAAAAAAAAAAAAAAAAAAAAAGAACAGGAGGTTCTTGTAGACTCTCTCTTCTAGACTTAACCCCCAATACTCATGGAGACATGGGTGATTTAATAGAATTGACTATCTTAAACATATAGTCCCTGAGTCATTCCTTCATTCTTTTTAAAACAATTCTGTACATTCTCCTAAATTTCTAAGCTCTCTTGTTCCTTCCAGGTAAAGATATCTTGAAAAAAAAAAAGAAAAAGAAAATGAATTCAGTTCATCAGCCAATTTGAAAGTATCATTACTTTCCAGGTGCTCTTTGATTTTTTTTTTTAACTTTATTTATTTATTTATTTTTTTTTTTGCTGAGGCAATTGGGGTTAAGTGACTTGCCCAGGGTCACACAGCTGTTACGTGTCTGAGACCAGATTTGAACTCAGGGCCAGGAGGCCCTGACTTCAGGGCTGGCACTCTATCCACTGCGCCACCCAGCTGCCCCATCCTCTTTGATTTTCAATCAACACATTCCTTACCAGCTCACCCCTTGCTCTGCCTCCCCTCCTTCACATTAGATTCATGACAAGTTTTTGGGTGATATGTTATCATAGGAACAAATTCTAACTTGAGACATTGGAGGTTTTTATAAAAAAATCTGATTATCTTTGCATCTTTGTCTTTTTCTTTACAAACTAATTTTAAACATCAGTGAAACAAGCATAGAACTAAAGAGCTATTTCAACCTCCACACTACATGTAGTAGTTGTGTACCTTTGGCAAATCCTATTTCCTTTCTAAGACCTCAATTTCTTTTATAGAATAACAATCATAAACTTATGATTGTTTATTTGAACCTTGAACAGATTGCTATGAAGAAGTATTTTGAAAGTGTATAAGTGCTAGAAGAATGGGAAATGCTGATATTATTTTGGGGATAACAATCCTTGAACTACCTGCCTTAGGAAGGAGCCTATTATAAGATTTCCTATCACACAATAGATGTGAAGTACTTGGTAACTCTAAAGTTCTGAATAAAGGTAAATTGTGATTATGATTATGGTTATTATCTCCATTCTTTAAATCTTTTTTCCCCCATGGAATTCACATAAAAACAGTCATGAGAAAAGTTAGTAGTTTGCTATTATCCTTAAATAGTTAATATTCTGCATATCATTATACAAGTAGGGCAAGTAATTGCTTTTCTTTTTTTTTTCTTTTTCTTCCTTCCTTCCTTCCTTCCTTCCTTCCTTCCTTCCTTCCTTCCTTCCTTCCTTCCTTCCTTCCTTCCTTCCTTCCTTCCTTCCTTCCTTCCTTCCTTCCTTTCTTTTTCTTTCTTTCTTTCTTTCTTTCTTTCTTTCTTTCTTTCTTTCTTTCTTTTTGTAATTAAATTAAAGTATTAGGATGTAAGCTCATCTCCTAAGGCTCATTGGAAGCATTTTAGGGAACACTCCAATAGCAGATTGGATGACAGGTGCTTCATTCTGTTTCCATAGGATTTTGATTTCTTCTGCTGGGCCTTGTTCTATTTTTATGGATCAATGTTATATTGAATTTTATGCTTTAATATTAGGTCTAGATGATAGTGGGCAATGGTTCTCTCTGTGATATGAAGCTCTAGTACAATTTATTGGGTGAATTCTCAATGACATTTTGAACTTTGTATTTGTTATATAGAAATTTGTAATGTGTTTATATTGTTATTGTTGTTCTTTGGAGTGACACTAATGAACTGATTTATAACTGAATAAATAACACAGTTGTCAAATTGTAGTTAAGAAGAGGAGCTGAGAGGAATTAACTGGATTTACCTAAGAAAGCAAAGGGCATTTTATCAGGGGCTGCTGGAGGAATGAAGGACCCTAGTTATGAAGGAATTGTGACAAAGAATTGGTGGGAAACAGATACAAGTACAGTTTAGAGTAGATTGTGAGGCAAAAATTTCTTAGAAGATGTGGTGTGAAAGGATCAGTGGAAAAAAAAAAGAGTGGGAGATAGTGGAGATGGCCTGTCCACACTAATTGGTCGGGATGAGCACTTGATTATGCAAACAATTTTCTGCTGTTCTCCTTCCTTCCTTCCTTCCTTCCTTCCTTCCTTCCTTCCTTCCTTCC
>JAJPUD010007932.1:64566-98491 GCA_023553655.1 Myrmecobius fasciatus | reverse complement strand
ATGATAACCTTTTCCCCTCTAGTTCTCTTTTTCATATTATCAAAGTAATATCTAGTTAATTATACCCCCAAACTTTAAGTATTCCCCTAGTAAAAATAAAGTTCTCAAGAGTCCTTTCCTTTTTACCTTTTTATGCATCTCTTGAGTTCTGTGTTTGGGTGTCAAATTTTTTGTTCAGATCCAGTCTTTTCATTAGAAATAGGTGAAATTCACCTATATCATTGAATGACCATCTTCTTCCCTGGAGGATAATGCTCATTCTAGCTGGATAGGTTATTCTTGGCTGTAATCCAAGTTCCTTTGCCCTTCGGAATATCTGGTTCCAAGCCCTTCGATCCTTCAGTGTGGAAGCTGACAGATCCTGTGTGATTCTAATTATTGATCCTAGGTATTTGAATTGTTTCTTTCTAGCTGCTAGCAGAATCTGTTCCTTGGTACTATAGTCCTGAAATTTAGCCATGATATTCCTTGGGGTCTTAATTTTGGGGTCTCTTTCAGGAGGTGATCGGTGAATTCTTTCAATGGTGATTTTGCCCTTTGATTCTACAATCTCAGGGCAGTTTTCTTTCAGGATTTCCTGGAAGATAGTGTTTAGATTCTTTTTTTCATCATGGCTTTCAGGAAGTCCAATAATCCTTAGATTGTCTCTCCTAGATCTATTTTCCAAGTCAGTTGTTTTTCCTAGGAGATATTTCATATTTTCTTCTAATTTTTCATTTTTTTGTTTTTGTTTGACTGATTCTTCAAGTCTTAGTGAGTCATTCACTTGCATTTGTTCAATTCTTATTTTTAAAGTGTTGTTTTCTTCAGTTACCTTTTTAAGCTCCTTTTGTAACTGGCCAATTTGTTCATTGCACTCTTTTTCCACTTCACTAATTTTATTTTTTAATAAATTGGTGTCCTTTTCATATCTCTTTTGCAGGGCATCATATCCTTCTTGCAAGATACTGTATCCTTCTTGCACTGATTTCATTTTATTTTCCCATTTATCCTCCAGCTCTCTTTTGAGGTTCTTTATGCAGTCTTCCAGAAAGGCCTTTTGAAAAGGTGACCATTGATGGTCCTTGCTGATTTTCTCTGGATTTTTGTCTAAAGGAACCTCTGAATCTTGCCTTGATAAAAGCTGTCTATGGTAAGAGCTCTCTTTTGCTTCTTCATCATTTTTTTTTAGACAGCGTGGATATCTCTTTAAGGTAGGGGAAAAAAATGGTGGCTTTGCCCTGGGCCACTTTGGCGAGTTTACTTAAGGTGCTGGGCCGGTGGGGGCTAGGACTAAGTCCGAATTACTCCTTAAACAAGGGAAGTCTGCCAGAACACCTGCCCCCAAACAGGGCAGAGTGTCCCGAGTGCCTCAGATAAACTCCAGGTGTTTGGAATTTGGAGTTTGGAGTTTGGAATTTTTGCCATGATGAGCTGAGCTGAGCTGAATCCCACCCTCACTTCCGGCCTGCACAGGGGTCGTCTATTTATCTCTCTGTCCGAGCCCGACTAACCTGATATGAAGTTATCCAGAGAGCCGTGCCCAAATATTTCTGAGTTTGTTGACTTGAAGATCAGTTCAGAGGCTTATTTTGTTGTTGATTTGAGAGAAGATCGGAGGAGAGGCAGAAAGTCACCTTTTCACTCCGCCATCTTGGCTCCGCCCCAACCCTATCAGGCAGTTTTCAAAGGAAGGGATCAAAGCTATCTGTAATAATATGAAAAAAATACTCTGTCACTATTGATTAGAAGAATGCAAATTTTAAAAACATTTTCAGCTGTCACCCCATTTCTATAAGATTGATTAATATGGCAGAAAAAGAAAATGGCAAATGTTGGAAGTGTTGTGCCACAGTTCCCATGTCTGTTTCCCTCAATCATTTTGTCTCAGTTTCCCAATTTTTCTGCCTCAATAGCAAACCCCTCCCCCTTTCTGACCATTAGGACTGAGATAATTGGGGCTACAGAGAATGCCACTGAAATTCCAAAGAGTTATAAAACTTCCAGATGGCCTATCTCAAATACCTAGACATACCCCTTATCTTTATGGTCTAGACTCAAGTGGCTCTTGGCTTCTTTCCAAACTAATCACAATTTATGATCCTTCCTCCAAACTCCCAACCTGTTAGAACTGAATTTATAGTCCTTTCCTGGAACTCCATGTCCCTTCAGTCCTCTGCTTCTCCTGCCTTTGTTTTCCCTGAGCTCCAGAATCCATAAGAATCCTTAGAGACACTCACTGGGTGCTGGATACCTTGAGATCCAGACCATTGGTTAATATGTCTGCCATTCCAAACTCTCTGGTGCTGGATATTTTGAGATCCAGGTGGCTAGCTAATATGACTGTCAGTCTAAACTCTCCATGGACTGGATATTTTGAGATAGGAGTGTCATTCAGTCCCATCCATAGCTACAGATTCTAAACTCTCCATCACTATCAATAAAATGTTAATAATCTCTAATCTCTAATACTACCTCAGTTTCTCTGGAGCATTACATTTGGAGGTCCCACCAAGATGAGCATTACAGAAGGAATATAGAAAAGCTGAGATACTAGTGCACTTTTGGTGTTATGAACTGATTGAAACATTCTGGAAAAATAAAACAATAAATTCAGCAAAGTAGTTAACTAAAAAATAGGCCCACATAAATCATCAGTTTTTCTTTCTGTTTACAATGAGGCTTAGTAGGAATAGATAGAAAAAATGCATTCAAAAAGATTAGAAAATATGTAAAATATTGGGAAGTGGGATTTCTACTTACCAAGACACATAAAGGAAACATGAATACAATTACAAAATGCTATTCAAGTAAATACAGAGTCAACATTAATTGCTCAGAAATGGGTTATTTTGATATAATAAAAATACCTATGCAATTTGTTTAAGTACTATATCAAACTACCAAAATTACATAATAAAGCTAGAACTAAAATAACAAAAATCAACTGGAAGGACAAAAATGTCAAAATGTCAAGTTTAAAAAAAAAGATTAAAAATGGAAAAAATTAGAAATAAAAGGGGTCTACCAGAACCAGATCTTATACTATTCTACAAAACATGAATGTTCAAAACAGATTTTTTTGTTGTGGGATAAAAAGTAGAGGCAACTAGGTGGCACAATATAAGAAGAATACTCGGCTTGAAGTCAGAAAGACCTGAATTCAAATACAGCCTCAGATTCTGTTTGACATAATCTACTGAAGAAGGTAATGAAAAACAACTCCAGTATCTTTGCCAAGAAAACCCCTACACAAATATGTATTGTTGTGCAGAGGTCAGTGAGGTTATGAAAAGACAGACACAATTGAACAAAGTAAAGAGATCAGCCAATAAGATAGACTAAACACATAAAAGAAACAAATGAATATAGATATGTACTTTTTTAAGACCCTTTACTAAGACAAGGTCTTACTATTCAACAAAAACCTCTGAGGTAAAAAGGAAAACAGTCTGGAAAAAATAGATTTAAACCACTATTTCATGCCATATATCAAAATAAATACTAATTATAAACATGATTTTGATATCATTTACATACCTTTGCATACATTTGTATGCTTTACATATATTTGCATCACATACAATTTTGATAAGCAAATTAGAGGAGAAAAGGTGATAGAAAGGAATATAGAGAATTTAAAAAATAGTTTTGGTTACATGAAATGTAAAAGTTTTTGCTCAAAAGAAATTAATGAAGTTAAAATTAGAAATTAAATGTATAATTGGGAAAAATTTTTACAGAATGCATCTCTGAAAAAGGTCTCAAGATAGATGAGACAGATTTAAAGCAATCCCCCAAATTAAAGCAAATCCCCAATAGATAAAAAATGGTTTAAAAAAAACCTAAAAAGTCAATTTTCATAGGAAGGACATCCAAGCTATGAACAGACTTATGAAAAATATCAAAATTATTAATAATTATAGAAATGAACATTAAAACAATCATGATGTTTCATCTCTCATCCATAAGACTATCAAAAATGACCAATAAATAAAAGAGCAATTATTTGAGTGCCTTTAGGAAAACAGACACATATTCATGCTGTTGGTGAAGCTGTACATTGATCCAGTCATTAAACATAGCAATTTGCAATCATACCCAAAAAGCCTTTAATCTTCACATTCCCTTTGACTTAGAAATACTATTTACTATGACTATAGAACAAAAGGAAGCATGAAACAAGAAAAAAGAATCTATATCCACAAAAAATATTAATAGCAAATCTTTATGAAGTGGAAAAGAATTGGAAAATAAGGATGTGATCAACAGTTGAGGAATAGCTAAACAAATTATATTAATAGAATGGAATATTTTTCTGAACATGAGTAAAACTATTTCAGATAAACCTGAAAATATTTGTATGAACTAAGGCAATATGAAGTAAGCAGAACTGGGAGAATAATGTATGTTGTAATGTTAAAAAAAAAAAAAAACAACAACAACTAGGAAAGACCCAAGAACTTTGACTAGTACAATAACCAACCATGATTCCAGGAAAACAGTGAAGAAATTAAACCAGCACTGAAATTTTCAGATACTATGCATCTGAGAATAAAGTGATGAACTTGAATGAGAAGTTTATTTTCAGACATGTAATGTGGGAAATTTGTGTTGTTTAATTATGTATGTTTCTTATTCAATTTGTCTTCATTTCAATTAGAGGATAAAAACGTTGAGGGAGTAGAGAATGAGACTGGTGATATGTTATTCAAATAAAAAAGAAAAGAAAAAAAGAATCATTAAAGCCTTTTCAAAAATGCACCAAAAAAACCCAAGAAGGAATGTCAATAAAACAATGGTGATGATGATGATGATGATGATGATAAAAGCTTTGAAAATAACATGTTAAAAGTTAGTATCGATATTATAAAAATAATCATGAAAATTGAGAAAATACTATGACAAACTCTTTATGAGATATAATTTTAATACTTAAGCTAATTAAGAATAAAGGGAAAACAATCAACCATATCATTGTTTCAAAATTTTCAAATGCCATGTCAAACAATAGCAATTTATTCAAGAAATAATTCATTGTAATCAAATTGAATTAAAATCAGTGATGTAAGGATGATTCTATATTAGAAAGACAATAAATAGGCTCGTCATGTTTTCAAGATAATTAAACATTATCTCAATAGATTTAGAAAAGTTTGTTGACAAAGTAACATTCTCATTATTTTTTGCTTCAAAAAAATGCAGACAAATTTGATTTTTAATATAATAAAAGATACCTATCACCAAAAGCAAGCACTATATGCAAGGGGGCTACATTAGAAACGTTCTTAATAAATTTGAGAGTACAGCAAGAATGTCATCCCCAATATTATTTGCTATAGCTCTAAAAATGCTAAAGGCAGAGAAAAGTAGGTAGAACAGTGACTTTTTGTTTAGTTAAGATCATACTTAAGAGTCTAGCAAATCAACAAATAAATTAATTGAAATAATTAATAATTCCAACAAACTTTCAAGATATAAAATAAAGCCAAATAATTAACAGCATTTTATAGAATAACAAAAAAAAATCCAAGAGGCAATAAATAGAAATGCATATGCTATTTTTAAATAATTTTAAAATGAATAAAATATTTGGGGAAAAGTACTCTTGATACTTGTATAAATTCAGTTACAAAATGAAGCTTAAAATAAATGAACAGCAACTTGAATAACTAGAGTAATATTTAGAGTTCATGACTAGGCCATGCCTGTCTGATGAAAATGACAATACTAGTAAAATTCATTTACATATTTAATGTTATGACAATCAAACTACCAAAGCAATACTTTATAGAATTAGAAAACTAATAACAAAAGTCTTTTGGGAGAAGAAAATAGTCTAGAATATCAAGAGAAAAAAATGAAGAAATGAAAGATAGTAAATGGAGAGGAAAAAAAGATGGCAGTGAAAGAGGAAAAGCATATCCTCATCTCACACTGTTATTATCCAACAATCTTCAAAAACACTTGTTACTGCCTTAAAAATTAAAAATGTATTAATAAAAAATATTTTGTGTCAGATAAATCCAAAACTGTAAATTACTTAGCAAACAATTCCCTATATTTGATTTTTAAAAAACTGTTGAGAAAAAGGTCAGGTAGAAATTAGATTTAGACCAAAATATTACATAAAATTACATAATAAATTTATAATAGATGTTTGACCTGAATATAAAATCATTATATATTTAAAAAATAAAATAGTAATTTTACTATCTTTCTATAGTAAAGATCTATCTTTCATAGCTATAAAGTTTAGCCAAACAAGCAAGTAAATAATTTAGGTTACATAAAATTTAGAAGCTTCTGTAGAAACAAAGTTAATACATCTATATTAAGAAGGAAAGCAGTAGAGTAGGAAAAAAAATTCTTCTTACATATCTCTGATATTCTTTTGATATTTGTGGGATATAAAAAATAGAAATATATAAGATCAAAAACCAATCACAAACTGGTAAGTGGTCAAGGAATGTGAACAAACAGTTCTCAAAAGAATTGCAAAGTAACAAACATGAACAAATGCTCTCAATAACAATACAATAAATTACAAATCATAACATAATGTCCAAAGAACTCTAAAATTTCACCGCACCCTTAGGAAGCTAAAAATGACAAAAAATGGGACTGATCAATGATTCAAAAAATGTGGAAACATAGGCATACTAATAATACATCATAAGTGAAGCTATGAATTAATTTAACCATTCTGGAAAGCAATTTTCAATTAGGCAAAGAAATTGGCTGAAATGACTATACCTTTTAAATTAGAGATTCTACTGTTAGGTATGTTTATATCCTAAGAAAATAATTGACAAAAAGAAAGATTCTACATACAGCAAAATACAGAACATTTTGTGGTAGCAAAGAATTGGAAACAAGACAGATGTCTATTGATTAGGAAATAGCTAAATAAATTTTAGTGCACAAATTCAAAAGAGTAAAATGCACTGACTATAATAAATGACAAATATAATGAATACAGAGAAGCATCAGAAGTCATGAACTGAAACAAAGCAAGGTAAGCAGAGGTGATAAAACAATAATCTCATAATGGCTACAATAATGTAAATAGAAAGAATAATGACCACAAAACAATCAAAACTCAATATTGAAAAATTGCATAACAACAATATTTACCCAAAAAGACATAGAAATATTTCCCCTCAATTCATTTAATTGTGTATCATACATAGAGGTGAAGTATTGCATACAAATCATATATTTATATATTAATTGGTTTTGCTGAACTCTTTTTCTCCTTTTTCTTTTTTCTTTTAAAAAATTCTTTGTTGGAGCAGCGAGGTGAAACAGTGGATAGAGCACCAGCCCTAAAGTTAGGATGACCTGAGTTCAAATCTAACCTCCGACACTTAACACTTCCTAGCTCTGTGACCCTGAGCAAGTGATTTACCCCAATTGCCTTAACAAAAAAAAAAAATCTTTGTTATAACAGAAAGTACTCTGGGAGGAGAGGATAGACTACAGAGGAAAACAAATTATAAAACAGGATATTAACAATCTATTAAAATATGAAAATAAAATGTTGAATTTATTGAATACTTAAAGGGAAAGGAAGCTATTCATGGTACATATTCACAGCTCCATCTTTTTTGTTCTACTTTATTTTCAGCAACACTTTTTGGTAAGTTCTAGGGAAAAAATAATTATTTTTAAATGAAAATTTCAAATAAAGTTGTTTTTGAAACAAACTTTAAAGGAAACTGAAGACTATAAAGATGAGAATACATCCTAACCACAGAGGGTATTCAGTGCAAAGGCAGAGCAAGATGGGAAATGGAAAGATGGGAAAAGATAGAAAAATAACAATAGCTTCTAGCAGTAATAGGACAAACACGAAAGCTTATTGAGCACAAGAATTATAAGATTACAATGGCATGCTGAGTATGCCAAACCTATGTGGAAGATAGAAATAGAGGGTAGAGATTTAAGTCAGGTAGGCCAATTAGGAATTTATTGCTATAGCATTAATAGGAGATGATGAGGGCCTGAACCAAGGAAATGACAATGAGGTAGAATCAATAAGATCTAGTAATTGATTGGATAATAAGGTTACGTAAGGAAAATTGAAGATTTTGAGGTAGCTTTGAGGTTGTGAACTCTATGACTGGAAGGATGGCAATGGACTTGACATAAAGAGGGAAATCCAGAAAAAAAGATTCAGAAGAAAAGGCAATGTATTCTATTTTTGATAGATTGTAAACATCTGAGGAAGGTAATGTTGTATTTTGGTCTCTCCTCTAGCACTTACAACATGACTGGTATATAGCAAGAATTTAATCAATGTATATTGATTGATTGATTTTGCATGTATTGAATTTGAAATGGCAACAGGATGTACATTTCAAATTTTCTAGTAATTAGTTGGTGATACAGGACTGGAGCTTATTAGAGAGACATGTATATATGGCTCTGGGACTCAGCTATATAGAGATGATAAATTACAGAGAAAGAGTTCAGACACTTTGGGCAACTATCTATGGAAAACAACGTCAAACAGACAGCATTCTTCTTTCTTGAAATCTATGTTATCTCAAGTAATGCTATCAGGGTTCTGTCCTAGAACAGAGAAGGGCTTAAAACATGTTGTCCAGAGTAGACAACTCTGAATTTCTGATTTTCTTGATGATTTTCTGAAACTCATTCTCACCCAAACTTTTCTTTATTATTTGTAACTGAGAGCTAGAAACATAGGACACATGATAGTCTCAAGAAAATATACAATAAAATAAATATGAATTCATTCATGAAAAATGTTACACAAGAACATC
This sequence comes from Myrmecobius fasciatus, assembly GCA_023553655.1. Taxonomy (NCBI): domain Eukaryota; kingdom Metazoa; phylum Chordata; class Mammalia; order Dasyuromorphia; family Myrmecobiidae; genus Myrmecobius; species Myrmecobius fasciatus. Next base: position 89,723 of record JAJPUD010007932.1, on the reverse strand, counting down.
AGATTCCTAGAGTTTTCCTGTTTCACCCTGGCTCTCTTGTTTTCCCTCCCGGAACAATGTTTACAACTTATACAGAAGCATCAGCCCTGGATTGATCAGCCAACTACAGGCAGGTGTCAGAGAGGCTTATAACCTCATTATGATTATTGACAAGAACTGCTTCCTTTTTTTTGGCTGTTGAGGTTCCCTGAGAGAGGGAAGGGGAAAGGGTGAGAGATTTAAGCACTTACTATGTAGTACCTACTAGAGACATAAATACAGGCAAGCAAGATAACCTTGCGAATGTGGAGCTAATAAATCTCGGAGAAGACGACAATATATACTGGAAAGGGGAAAGGGTTAGGATATACATCCTTTGCATTTTCCTCTGTACTGATAACCTCTTCAATCATCAATACCACCAAAGAAACCACAGTCACAAAGGCACAAAAAGATAAACAAACTCTGGGTGAACACTAAGCTAATTAGTTATCTCCCACAACGATGAAAGGCACAATGAGTGGGCCCCACCCTAGTGAATTGGCCATGTAAGTGGCAGCAACTGAAGCAGAAACAGAATTCCACAAAGCAGCACTTTACTGAAACAGAGACCAACCAACCAAAAACCATTTATTAAACTCTTATTGTTTGTCACATATGATGCTAGGCACTTGAGAAACAAAGCTTATGGTTGTTCTCTAACTTTTCCTTCCCTCCATGCCTTCAAAACAACTTTCTATCCAGTCCCCCTTGCCATCATGCTCTTAAGCCTCACTGCAGTTGAGGGCAGCCTTCTCTTTACCAAGTATATTCATTAAACAGGTAAGGCACTCCATTTCATAATCAGGTTCCCCTTCCTTCTGTGCCATGGTTATAGCTATAATTCTTCATTTTCATTTTTTAAAATTGTTTTCTTCCCTTAATTAGACTAATTCCAAATAAAGAGTAACCAGTCCCAGAAAGGATTCATTCTTGCACAATTTGGAGACAGAACAGTCTTCAAAGCTTCCTTCAACTTCCAGATGTAGTATCAGATTTTTATGTTCTTTCACTTATGACAAGAGTGTTATCTACAAAAAACAGCCCTTCCTCCAGAAACTTTAACAACTCCCCACCTTAAACATAATATTTATATTCCCTAGTAGTTGACAAGTCTACTTAACATTCAATAAATTTCCAATTTCATTTTGGGTTTTATCATATTCCTACTCTGGGAGCAGTGCTTACCAATCTACAAGACAACATTCAAATAATGAAAGTACAAATAGCAGTAAACATTATGTTTCAATTCTTTATACATATTTCTACTTGGAATTTTTTCAGGATACTGGAGAACTATCACATATCCCCAACAGTTCCAAATTCTTGGAATCCTATTTCCTGTGATTTTAACAACATACTCTCTAACACAACATCTAATCTTTCTCCTAAGCTCCAGTTCTAAATCACCAATTGTCTGCTGGATATTTCCAGCTAGAGTACCATCTACATATAAAATTCAGCATAACTAAAATAAATGATGGTATTCATGAATTCATTAAAAAAAGAAATTAAATATTTACCATATGCCAAGCCCTGTGTTAAGAAATGCAGATGCAAATACAAAAGTATAGCTTCTCCCTACTCTCAAGGAGCTTACACTCTAACAGGAGAAGATAATACATAGTAGAGCGGTGGCTAAAATGGATATTTTAGTTTAGAAAGTTGGATTCATAGGGTAGTAGACAATTGCAATAATGTTGTTGATTTGATTATATTTCTAGAACTGGAAAGTGGTGACAGAGAAGGATGGCAAATGGGGAGGATGAGATATTGGGGAAGGAAGAGCTGACCTAGTTATAGTGGGCCACATGAAATACCTATCAGGACAGTGGATCCCCAAGAGTTGAAAGAATTAAATCCTCTAATGTATTATCTGTGATCCAAATGACAAGGTTGTGCAGAAAAATTACTAGAAAATAAAGTAAAGCATAGCTGGAACTACCCTAAATATGGTGAGCCACACAAAAGGTACTTAGCAATCGGCATAGAATTAATTATGTCCTCCCTCCTGTTCCATCTCATCCTCCAAAATCTTCTATTTTGGTTGAGGGCACTGCCACTCTACTAGTCATTTAAACAGAGTCTCAGCTCCATCCTCTGTTCTTCACTCTTCTCTAACTACTACATCTAATAAGTTGCCAAATCTTTTCTAGTATACCCCTATTACATCATTTTCATCTGTTACTTATGTCCACTCATGTGGCTTGTGTGCTCCTATCAATTCTTGACTGGGCAAACTGCAAAAACTTTCTAACTCATCCCCTAGTTTATAGTCTCTCCCTCCTCTAATCCCATCTACAAAATTACCAAAATTATCTTCCTAAAACAGTATTCCCACACCAATTTCCTGGTTCAAGGCTCTTCACTACTAGAATAAAATGCAAACCCTTCAGTTTGACACTTATCTAACCTTTGTTCATGGTTATTATGCATTACTGACCTCCACACATTATACATTTCAGCTATCTGGGCTACTGGCTGTTTCATAAATTATTCTATTTCCTATTTTGATGTCTTATCAAAGATTATCCCCCATGGTAGGAATATACTTCCTCCTTACCTTTACCTTTCACAATCCTTAGCCTCCTTCAAAGCAAGTCTGCTACTACCTACTCCCAAAAACATTTCATGAATCCAAATTATCTTATACTTTTTAATCTGTGTAAATTTTATACCATACTGCCCACCTTATCCCCATATATTGTAAGATCTTTGATTTCAAGAACAGTTTTTTCATTATGACTTTGAATATCTCATAAAAGTGAATGTTGAATATACACATAAGAAATGTGTTTATATTTAAAATTGAATTGAAATAAAATGAAATACATATAATAGCAACCTTTGGAGAAGTGTCCTATTCCTTAAGATTTGAGAATTTTTCAAGATAGGAATCCATTACAGGAATCACTACAGGAATTTTGCATGACAAAATGAGGGAATGCTCTGTAGTCCCAGTGACTGGAAAGATGCACATATTTTAGATCCATTTAAAGGTCTGCAGAGAAAGACTGTTTCATAAATAGAATTCTGTAAAAGCTACCATATGCTAACCCTTAAACAGTGACCTTTTTGGAGCTCCCACATTCACAGCTGCAACATATGGAAGCCACAGCCATGTATAAATCACATAAGACTAGCATTTTCTCAAAATGTGATATAAATGAATGTTTTATTCCAATCAAAAGTGAATACTTAAAAAAAATAAGTCGATAATGTAATCAAAAGAAAAACAATTAAGTTATAGCTTCTATGGCAAAAGACTGCCTGAATTAGGAATTGCCACAGTTGATCGATTTAGTTCATTTTACCTCCATTATATTTTTCCTGCTCTTCATCCCATCTAGCTTCATTTCAACAAAAATATATCAAATGCCTACTATGTGCAAGGTACTGGGCCAGACACAGAAGACCACAAAATGAAATATGAAAAAATCTTTGTGTTCAAAGTGGGAAAGATAAGGTGTATCCACAAATAACTATAGTACAAATCAGAATATGAGAATATGAAAAGTGAATATATTCAAGTTCAGGGTTTTATGTGGGATTCAACATAGATTAGATTACTTAATTTCAACAGACAAAAATTCAAATGGAATTTCATCCCCAGTGTAGAGGATAGTAAGAATGAATGAATGGCTGAGCAAATGAATGAATGAGTGATAGTAATATAATAAGACAAGACAAAGTCAGGGTAATAATAATTATGATAGTACTTATATAGATCCTTAAGGTTTACAAAATATTTTACACATATTTTCTCATTATTCTCACAATATTCCTTAGAAGGATACTATTCTCATCTCTTTTAAAGATAAGAAGGCATAAAAAAAAAAGATAAGAGGACAGATTAAGTGATTTGACCAGAGTGATACAAATAGTGAGCAGCTAAGGCTCAGTTTGAATTAGGGTCCTCCTGTCATCAGGACCAACATTTTTCTCCACTATGCTACCCAACTATCTGTATAATACCAAATAGTTGGGTTTGACTGGTAAATCAAGCAAAATATAAGGAATAACAAGATCTAGCCTTTAACATTATGTTTTGATATTGGTGATATGGGTAGTACCAAATTCTGCCTCTGGGTTATGTTGGAAAATGTGTGATTGAAAAAGCAGTAGAGTCACTTCAGCTTTGTCTGCCTCAGTTCTCTCATATGTAAAACTGGGGTAGTAATAGCACTACCACCCAGGGTTTTTGTGAGGATAGTGAGATTATGGAGGCAGAGTCAAGATGGTGAAGTTAATAGAAGCAATATAGCTTCTTTAATATACTTCTTTAAACATAAAATGTACCAGGCTGAATTCTGATAGGAAAATCTAAAAAAAGTCACTGAGTCATTTCTCCACTCCAGCTCATCACAGGAATACAGAAAAGGGAAGTCTATAGACAATGAAGATCAAGTCTTTCTAGATTTCTGTGAGTAGAGCACTTCTACACCTAAGGAGTCCTATTTACAATGTATTTGTCTGAAAAAAGATATAGGAAATTTAGTAGACTATAAGCTCAATATATGGATACAGTAGCCAAAAAGTCTAGTGTAACCTTAGTCTTTTATTTAAGAAGTCTAACATCAAGGAAAAGGAAAGTTATAATTCTTGATCCCATCACATTATAAATTGAGTTCTAGGTACCATATTTTGAGAAGTATATTCTTGAGCTGGAGAAAGCCCAGAGGGCAACTAGAACATTAAAAACCCTCAAAGTAATGTTGTATGTGGATTGGTTGAATTTATTTTTATCCTGAAGAAGAGATTAGTTAGAGGAGTTCTTAACCATTTTGCAATCTGGTAAAACCTTATGAAAACCTTCTCAGAATATTACTTTTAAATGCACAAAATAAAATGCATAAGATTAGATTATAAAAGAAACCAACTATATTAAATACTTATTAATTTTAAAGTTCATATGATGTTTGTAAAAAAAAAAACCTGACCTACAGGATACATTATATTTGTTTTTTTAAGTATTTGAAGGGCTATCACATGGAAGAATAATATTTTTTTCTAGCTGAGTAGAGGTCAAATGCAGTGAAATGTATAGAAGTGACAAAGGGAAAGATTTAAGTTTGCTTTCAGGAAAATCTTCCCAATAATTAGAGTCATTGAAAAGTGGAATAAGATACCTCAGGTGGGAATGGGTTCCTCCTAAATGGAAATTACAGCTTTAAAAGATAAATATTATTTGTCAGTATCTTGAAAGGTGAATTCTTAGTCAGCTGTTTGGCCACTAACTACTTATATGATGTATGATCCATATAACCTATACCACCTGTCAATTTACCTCCTTGGGTCTCAGTTTCTTCATCTTATACAATAAATTATTTAAGAGTAGAATAGAGTACTTAACCTTTTATGTATCTTCCATCTCAAATTCTATGATGTATGTGCATGTGTATAGCAAAACCTGTGATTTCATGGGAATTAGAAATGGAATCCCAACAAGTAAACTCCTTCTTCCAAACAAATTATCAACTTGTTGGTAACTCTTAGTTGTATAGAGTTGCCTAAAGGAAATGAAAGGTTAAATGCCTTGTTAGGTGTCACTTGGGCTTTAGCTCCTATTAACTGCTTTAAAAAAAAAAACAGAAGAAAACATATACAACTTAAAGGTAGACTTCAGGAACAGAAAACTGCTTTGCTTCTATGGTAAGATTTAGGTAGAGGTTCTCTATTTTTCTGCCAAGAACTTCAAACAATCTTCTTTTCATTGAGGCAGATGAGGTCAAGGCTCTGCAGTATTTTCCATCTTTGAAACTTCCTGTGCACCATGTTTTGTCAAGCCAACGTCTGTTCCCATGGAAACAGGAAAGCAATTGAAATTATCAGCAGAGGCATTTGGGTCTGCCAACCATTTAATCTCTGGCTGTTGGAGAAGGCCCTGAAGGCGCCACTTAGCCCCAATTGTTACATGCTTTAAAAGTTCTATAACAGCAAGCCTTTGATTTTTGTTTTTTTGGAAAGACTAGTTGAATGTTTTCATACTTGAACTTTTAAAAGATCACTTTAAGAGTATATTTACTATAACAAGGAAAGGAAAATACATAAAAGTGAAGAAACTCCAAGTTAGTAAAACCCAGTTTGAATAACAAATAGCAAATGTGATGAGTTATGCTTTTCATTTAATAAATGTATTCACTATAATTGCCCTATATATAACTCCAAGAAGCTCTGATAAGCACTATCAGTAAAGGCAAAAAACCATCCAATTGAGCAATTATGCTCAATGAATATGATTATCATTACTATTGAAAGACAACTTCCATAGAATCCATAAGAAAAAAAGAGAATCCTTATAAATATTGAGGTCTTTACAATGTTGCTGTTGGAAGATAGTATTGTGCAGACCAAGTCCTGAAATACTTCAGAGCCTTCTCAATAAGATACAAAGCCAACCAAAAGTCCTAGAAATTCACAAAGGAAAAGCCAACTGAAGGATGATAACATTTCCCAGACTGGCATGCAGGTGGATGACTAACATGGAGAAATTATGTACATAGGGACAATGAGCTTAGGACAGAACTAAAAAGGATAAGAGAGTAGGCAAGAATATATTTGGAAAACTATACTTTTAGTATTTTTTTTCAGTATTCTCAAGTGATTGTTGATACAAAAAACCATTTTCACTAACACTAATGTTCATCCCTGACTCTATATGATAGAGCAACATGAGACATCATTATTGCCAAAATATCTAAATATTAGATCAGTGATGAGATGAAAGGTGAGAAAACGTTGTCCCCATGATTGAGAGACTGGATCTAATCAGGTTTAAAACTCCTGTCCCAAATTAAAGCTGTTTTGATTTTTGGGTGAGTTCAAATTCATTGAGCCATACCCAGACTAGATCATGCTTCATATGACATCCAACTATCTACCCCAGCCATTGCATTTTGACCTGTTCTTGTCCCATTTCTCCCCACCTGAAATAGGGCTCTCCAAGCTGTATAAATAACATGCTCCCAATCTCTCAGAGAGTTAAATCACTTGATTTTAAAATCATTGCCCTAAAAAGCTATCTTGTTTAGTGCATGAGTATAAACTCAACTGGCACATCATATCTAGCTAACTCCAGACTACCTAATGTAACCTGTACATCTCACCATCTCATTCATCCACTGACAGACTATTATCTTTCCTGTTCTCACATGTGTACTTTTAATCCCCCTACCACTGACAATCCCTTGCTCTTAAAAGAATATATTAAATAATAGCCCTATAAACCAACTCATCTTTCTTATGACTACTCAGACCAAAATTCCCTTTTTTGCTCATTGATTCCCACTATATAGTATCTCCCTATTAGAATATAAGCTCTTCAAAAGCAAGGAATGTCTCACTTCTGGATTTGTATCCTTAGGCATACTTTTTTTTTCAATTCTTTCATGATAGACATAATTATATTATGTTATGATGCCAATGATAATCTGCATTCACATTGTATAAAAATCATCAGCAAGGAAACCCATAATCAGAAAAGAAAGTGAGTTAGGGATACAACCAAACTCGTGGTAACAGATGGATAGCCAGCCAACTGGTAATTGCAAAGAGAAACAAAAAAAAACAAACAAACAAAAAAAAACCAACAAAAAACAACCTAGAGAAATACCTCTAGCAATGCTGGGCAGATAGACCATTCATGGAAACTAATAGAACATGAAATAGAATAACGCGAAATGAGAAGGCATAGGTATATTGCTATATCTATTGGAGAAGAGAGTACCTATTTTGATAATATTACAGGTATATGAAAGTAACAAATTACAATATGATTCATTAAATTTTAAATCAAAGAAGGAAAATATTTAAAGTGTAGGACTCCGTATGATTATATATCACATTAGTTAAATAGAGACAATATGGTACAGTGGAAATAACATTGAATAAAGTCAGAACTCGGGTTTTCATCCTGATTCTGCCTTTACTAATTACCAAAAAGAGGTTTTTGCTAGAAATAAGTGGCATCACAGTTTGGTAATAAAGCACTGAATTTGCAGTAATTCAGTTCCTAAGCAATTTTATTCCTTACTGTGGAACCTCAGTCATTTAATCTCTTAGCTCCCTTAACTGTAAAATAAGGGGCTAGGCTGAGTGATCTTTAAATTCACTTCTAACATTCCATAATTCCTGATCTCCCCCATTTTCCCAGGAGATATAGTCATCAAATCAAGTCAATAAGCATTATCAAGTTTTTATTTACTATGTTCCAGAAATAGTGCTATCTCCTGGGAAATAAAGAAGGGACAAAAATAGTCCTTGATCTTAAGGAGAACAGGAACTGATCTTGACTTCTGATTCAATCCTCCTTTTCATTTTCAGTTAGCCCCACATTAGGGAAGACCCTTAGCCTATTTTGTCAGATTTCTAATCAATATTCTCTCGTGTTCCTACATGATAATCATGCTCTAATTACTCAATGTATTATGAAGTAGCCATAGATTATGGAAGGTTATTTCAAAGAAACATAATTTCTATCAAGACATCAAATGAAAAGTTTTTGAGATTGGATCCAGTAATTAATTTTATATTTGTCACCCGAACAGCAGCCAGTCTAGCTAAAAGAAAAAAGACTGATCACAAAAAAAGTTGGTTGATCAAATTAAGTAATAAACTCCAGCTATTTAAGGCATATAAAGATGTGATGATCTGAATCAGCTGTAGGAATAAGCATACTAATGAATTTATTTATCTTTTGAAGTATTTCTTCTATGTGGATTATAGAACAAATAAAAATACTTGAAAGGAATCAAAAACATCAATGATTTGTACATGTGACTACACATATCTAGTTGTTTATACATATAAATTTGTATAGCATTTAATATAACAATATATTCAGAAGACTTGAGGCTTCTAATCACTTAATGACATTATTACTTGTGGTTATATATCTTCTGTGTTATATTAAGTCCTCAAAAACTCAACTGTCTTTTCTACAATTTTTAAATTATTTACATGAAATTACTTTGTCAACCTCAAACTATCTTTATAGAATATTTCATGTAAGAAATAGAAGAACTATAGCAAAAGATCATATGGCAATAGATACAGGTTAAAAGAATTTGAATTGAATAACAAATTGAGTAACATAAATAGATCACATAATATAATTGCAAAATTTTACAAATAAGGAAACTGAGGCTTGAAATTAAGTGACTTGCTCAAGATCACCTATGGCAAATAGAAGAGCCCAGATGCAAAATGAGGTGTTCTAACTTCAGGTTTTGTGGCTCTTTTAATAATATCACATTGGCTTATCTCAACCATCATGTTTGAAAATTTTAATTGAATAATACTTTTCAATAAGAAACAATAATGTTTCAGTATTTAGAAAAGCATAAGACTTATGAACTATGAGTGTATATTGCATATAGTCATACTCGGTTTATGTGTTGGTTAGTTTTGCTGAACTGCTTTTTTTCCTTCTGTTTTCTTTTTCTTTGGTTTTTTTCTTTTTTTTGTAAAAGGGAATGATTCTCTTGGAGGGAGGTAAGAAGGCTATGCCTGGACAACAAAATATATCAATATAAAATTTTGGGGTTTGATTGCGTTGATCAATCACCCCATCTCTAAAGTCCTGAACAAAATTTCCTAATCCTGATAGCTTTATCGAGTGAGACCATTTCTATTAAATAAATTAATCAAAAGTGTTCAAACTAATGTGCAATCTTTCATACACTTTGTGTCTTCCATAGAACCGCAATCCAATTCATACCCAGATTTAAAGTATGTCTTGGAGTGGGCAGCATGTCTTGCAATACTCAATTTGTGTCAGCATGAATTAAGAAAAGGAAGCTTTGAGGAAACAAGATGGTAATCTTCAAACATTTGAATAGTGTCATAGAGGAAGATTCACATTATTATGCTTAGTCCTTAATAGACAGAGGCAATGCAGACAATAGTGAGAAATTACAGAGGGGCAGATTTTTGCCTAAAATGAAAAGGACTTCTTTAAAATAGACTGCCTTAGAAAGGTATGGCTTTGCTATCATCAGAAGTGTTTAAGTGAGATCTGGAGGATCACTGGCCCAGTATGTTTAGAAGAGATTCAAGTTCAGGTATAGTTTGTTCTAGATGTTCTATGAGATCCACACCAATTTCATAAGTCTCCTATATTATTAGTCCCTAGTGCTCCCCAAAGGGAAAAATTAGATCAAAACTCACTATCAAGTACATAGCTTTCATTCACTTTATAGCACAGGGAATGTAATTATTGCATTTCAGACTTAAGGGCTGTCTCCAAAGTCAAGCTTAGTCCAATCCCTATTCAATTCATATCTTTTCTTTTATATCCTAACGAGTCATTATCTATACTTTGCCAGAAAAACTCTCATGACTGTAAACTCATTACCACTTGGTTGGTGGTTATACTTTTTGACAGTTCTGATTATTCAAAATTATTTCATTTTATTAAAGTGAAATCTGGTGTTCTATAGTTTCTATCCATCCTACCTAATTCTTCCATCAGATTCTCTCTAGCAGCAAATAACTGACCTAAAAGGGAAAACACCTGAGTAATTCATAACCAACTATAACCTTATAGTTTTGTTGCTTTGGGCCTTACTCAGAATTTTATCTTATTCCCAAGAAATCATTCATTTTGCAACCATGTTTGAATTAGGAGAACTAGTTTCTAAATAAAGGGTTCTCCAAAATTTTTGCCTCTCATGGCTTTTTGTCCTTTTGGAAATCTAGTAAATTTATAGACAGATTTTTTTTAAATGCATGAACTAAAATATACAAAGTTACAAAATAAAGCAGTTATATTAAAAATAAAACTATTATATTTTTTCATCCAAGTTCTTGGACCCTATGTAATCTATCTAATCTATGGGTGTCCATGTAAAAGCAATGCAAACTCTTCCCTTTTGCTTAAATATGTTGGCTGATAACAGCCATCATCAAAGTATAAACAATATGAAATTTAATAATATAACTATGCCCTATCCTTTCCACTCTTTCAGCTATACTTATTTCTCTATGGTACTAAAAGATACTCTGATTCTTCTTTTTTTTTGCTTTTTGCTGAGGCAATTGGGGCTAAGTGACTTGCCCAGGGTCACACAGCTAGGGGATGTTAAGTGTCTGAGACCAGATTTGAACTCAGGTCCTCCTGACTTCAGGGCTGGTGCTCTATCCACTGCACCACCTCGCTGCCCCAAGATATTCTGATTCTAAACAGAACTTACACAGTGTCTTGGACAAGGCATAAAAATAACAAAAGATATGATATAATTCACTCTGTGGATAAACACCATCTTGTTATTCTACCACATTTACATATCCATCACAATTAGAAGGAGAAAAAAATGAAGTAGTAGAGAAGTATCATATTATTGTCATATAACAGATTTTTGACTAATAAGATCAGTCTTTAGTCCTTGGAGCATGCTAAGTCTGCTTTTCCCTGTGGGTTATACAAAACATGTACCAGATAATACTTGACCTGATTCAAACCTAACAACTAGAACACTGGGGAGCCAGTTTCCAGCAGTGAGTAACTGAGGTACTAGAGTCATGCTGTAACAAAAAAAAATCCTTCTAATTGGCTTTGTAACTAAAAGAATTGCTGACTCAAATGAAGCTAAGCCAGAATTGAGTCTCTGTACAAAAGCAGCCAATTTTTCACTCTCTTCCTTGACAGTTTTTGAGTGAGAATTGTTTTAAGCTACTGGATTAGGGATGGGAGTGCTATCTACTTCTCTTCACCTAACCAGTGACATATCTGTTACTGTTATATTTATTGATTTTTTCCTAATCAAGTTAATATCATAAGATAAAAGTATCTAATTAACCATATTTATCCTCAAGGTCCATTAAAGAGATCATGCTTCCATCAACTGGAAGTCCCCTTCATTGAGATATTTGGGAAAAGTTGTCTAAAAAGGCAAGATGGTGGCCAACTTGAAGCTTCTTTAATGAAATCTCCTGGAAGAGGTAGTCTAGGAGTGAAGGATACAGAAAAAGTAAAGAAACTATGACAAATCTTTTTCTAGTTTGCAGAAATGAAGGTGTACAGGAGCAATATTAACACACTTATCAAGGTAATAAAAAAGTCTAAACATTGGGAAGAGGAAAAAGTGAAGTACTATCTTTGTGACTCTTGCCAAGTCATTTAACTGCCATCTGTCTCAGTTTCCCCAATTATAAAATAGAAATAATAATAGCACCTATTCTTAGGGTTGCTGTGAGAATGAAATTATATTTTTATAAATTACATAGCAAATCTCTTGCCATATAACAGATACTTAATATTTTTTTTCTTCCCTTCTGCAGAGGTATGGATATGCATCTGTGTACACTGCTATAAAAAGCCAAGATTGACAGAGATCAAAAATCATTATTCAGATTTGGAAGGAAAAGAAAAATCACCATTTTGTCAGCCTGAGGCTCAATCAATCATTGGAGATGTAATGGATTAGGTGTGAGTGGTCAGGTTTTCAAAAGCTGTATCAGAACTATCTAACTGGCTGTCACAGAACCTGAGTTGGGAGTAACCTCAGAGGTCATCTAGTTCAAATCATACTTGATCAAGCATTCTTTCTATAACATGCTGAACAATTAATCATGTAAGTCTTTAAGATCCTTGAATGAGGGAAACCCATTACCCTGATTTCTACTTTGAAATGAATCCAATAACTATAAATTTTGCCTTACCTTAAACAAAAATTTGCTATCTTTGATACTTCTACCAATTCTTCCCAGTTCCATGACACTAAGCATTCTGTTGTCCTCATTTGAACAGAGTATTTAAAGGTTTGCAAAGATGAAATACAAAGGTGAAAACATACCTTGGAAAGAGTATTGCTATGAACTCAATTTTCAACTGTACATGTTTCTTCTTGAAAATGTCAAATATCCGTTCTTTGGGGTCACTAGAACTTAATTCAGGTCTTTTGTATGCTTAGTGTTCCTTTGTTCCTGAATTTCATTCACATAGAATCTTACACTACTTTAAGACTCAAAAAGTACTGCTTTATCTGTGAAGTCTTTCCTATTTTCCCAACTACCAGATGCTATTGCCCTTCCTGCCTTCCTGTCTTGTATCATTTTATTATCTATTCTACATTTACTTATATACATACAGATCATGTCTCCCAACGGAACAAAAGCTCCTTGGGAGCAGACTCTTTTGCATTATGTAGCACAAAGCCTAGCATACAGAAGGCATTTAATAAATGCTTATTAAGTGATTAACACTGTTCTAAAAGTATCATGTTCTTGAGGAGTAGCCTGTATACCAAAAGAATTTAATTTGAGTAATGTAAAAATTAATATATTAATTGATAGGGAGTTCCAATAAACTGGTATCCCCAGTTCTGAAAGCTGGAATTGTCAATAATTGATTTGAATGAATTGAATGATACTAATTAAATTAAAATGGAGAGAGCAGATATGAAAACTAATCAAAAATACTCCTTAAGTTAGTCAGGAGCACTTATCCTCTAAATAAATATTTCTGAACAATATTTGCATCTATCTTACTCTGGATTCCCCAGCTTGTTCATTTGTAAGGAAATACATTCATCCACAGGACTCATCCTTCCTAATGAGCTCCCTCTCTTATAGACAAATTAATCCTCAGGGACACTATGTACAGACCAAACTGAACCAGCACAGTCATGTACAATATCTTGAATTACCTACAAACATTTTTGACTAAAAGAATAGAAAGCAGAGGAGAAAACTAAGAGTTTTGACTGTCCCTATGGATAATTCTGTTGGCTTGTTTTCTTTGGGAATTGAGAAAGAGAGAAGCTATTTGTTGTGTGCTTGTTGTTTTTTTTTTTCCATGAAGATTATTCTGACTAAAATCCTCACCAAAGTATAAATCCCATTAATCTGGATCAACTTAAAAGGTGACAAATACAGACTAAGTGATTAAAAAGAAAAATATCGGGGCAGCTAGGTGGCACAGTGTATAGAGCACTAGCCCTGAAGTCAGGAGGACCTGAGTTCAAATCTGGTCTCAGACACTTAACACTTCCTAGCTGTGTGACCCTGGGCAAGTCACACCCCAATTGCCTCAGCAAAGAAAAAAGAAAAATATCTCTCTAACTTGTTTTTATTGCATTCACAATTCCAGAACTTCCAATAATTCAACATTTTTATATAAAAAAAGAAACCAAACCAGTGATGTGGAAATGACTACTTTAAATTTACATGTCAGTTTTTATATGTAAGTATAAGACACAAAGTCAAAGGGCTTATATATATATATATACACACACATATATATATATATATATATATATATATATATATATATAACTGTCAATCACTTAAATGGAATGTGGGTACCTATAGTATAAAACCAGATCTGAGTCTGAAATCTATGGATTCATCAAGCCAATGAATGAAGTTTCAGCCAATATGACTGAACTGGGAATATTTTCCAAAGTTAATGTTGTCACTCTGGTTTCCTTGAGATGTTCATCTTGATAGAAATGGTCCTAATCAAAATCCTAATCTTATTGATCCACACACAGCACAGTCAACAAGCATTTAAGTATTTCCTATGTTCTAAGCTAAATAATATGTTAAGTAAGCACTGGAGATACCAAGTGAAAAAAAAATTTCTCTACCCTTAAGGAATTCACATTCTAATGAGGAGAAAACAAGCAAATAATAAGGAATATGTATGTGTCCCCAGCAACTAGATGCCTAGCACATGGTAGGCCCTTATTTTAATCAAATACAATTGAATTTTCCAATTCAACTCTTCTTCTAAATATGCCAAAAATATAGACCACTGCCATGTTTTTCTATAAGGGATATAATTCTAATAAATAGTGCAAAGTGCTCGGGATAAAAAAATCAAACAAAAATATTCTCCATAGAAATGACAAACACTCATTGGGAGTCAAGAAGAGAAAGTTGCTAGATTCATTTGCACTCACATTTTAACTCTATAATTCTACATTGATCTCCCTGGATGGTCATGACCTTTGCTTTTAGTCCTTACATAACACTTAGTTCTCTATTTTTCTAATATATTTAGTATGTTATGGTATGTAAATTTAGGTAATAATGCAAAATTTCCACTGAATGGAGACTGCATTTTTCTCCAAGTATTGTCCCAGATAGTAAAGACAGGGGCAATCTCAGTTACACACTCAGATAAAAATCTAAATGTCATAGTTTTTACCAGATCCCAGTTTTGACCTATTAGCCTTATAGAATTAGGATGATGGCACTCTCTTCACTCCATCCACCTAGCCAAGGATTAGTCCTACAGAACTGATCCAGAAAGAAACGCATAGACTTATACAAAGGCCTAGTTAAAGAAGGAATATTAGATGAGACAAACATGAAATTTCCTTGAGTAAAAAATCCCATATAATTGTCCCAATCAATTGGATTATAATAATAATCATTGTTCCTTTATTATTATTATTATTATTCCTTCAATAACATCTCTCAATAAGCTGAGAAAAATAGCCAGTCAAGATGATCAGCACTGGATATGTCTCAGATATAAAATCACAGAAGAGGTTCCAACATCCCCACATTTGCATCTATTCTCCCTTCTGAGTCTATACTTTTTCTCCTTTTACACTGTGAAAATTGGATCTGATTATCTGAGCATGACTTTTATCAAGGACATATATATCATCACTGACAAATAGCAGTAATAGAGGGCTTATCAAAGTAATTTGCTTTCATTTCTCTTCATTCTACACAACTTTCTTCTTAGAATATGCAGAAGATGCCTGTATATGCTATAACATACTCCAGCATATGAAATATGGTAGCAACAGTAAAGATATATGGATATCTAAGCAAGGATTACCTACTCTTTGGAAATTAAATGCTTCCCATAGAAAATTAACCAACTCCAGAGGAGATTACAAAACTGGTTTACTAGATGGCCTCCCAGAATTCTGAAAATTCATTATATTAATCCCAAAAATAAATTTGCTCATTAGAGAAATATGCATATGATACTTTTTTTCATCTTGAACTGCATTCATCAAATTGATATGTCAACTTTAAAAATGTTGGAACAACTCTGTAAAACTAACTTAAAGAATATGTATAAAGAATATTTTGGAATGGTTGGATGGGGTAAAGAATATGATGCCATTTCAATTTAATTTAACAGATATCTATTAAGCTTCAACTACTTGAAAAGCACTCTGCTCTATTTTTGGAGGTATTAGAAAATCAAAAACTCCCAGAGTTAATTGGAAGGGATCTCAGAAGCATCTAATCCAAACTGTATTCAATAAAGAATCTGCTTATCCTTAGGTAAACATATCTCCTTCATTTGTCTCCTTGATCTACACATCTCATAATCTTTTAAAAAAAAATACAAAGATAGAGAGATAAAGAGGTCTAAATATAAAAATAGGTAGATAAAAATATAGATGATAGGTAAATGGATAAATGGATGGATAGATAGATATATAAGTGGATGGATGGATGGATGTTTAGATCTAGCAAGATCTGTTCTTGATGAAACCATGCTGATATTTTGAGCATAATTCTGGCTGTTGAGAAGAAATGTCTGAAGAATAAGAGATAATGGATACTTTGGGAAGAAGGGAATATGTACAGTTAAATTATGATAAAGAAGATAACAAGTCAGCTTCAGACTGTGATGTACTCTTCATATGGAGTGAGTAATTTACAAAGGATTCAGATAAAAGAAACATTGGATCTTTGTTTTATATCTACTCCCATGTTCTATTTGGAACTAACTCATATTTCCTTGAATTCAATGGAAGAAAATAGATAGGAGTAGGGAGCAAAGACAGATAATAGAATAATGTTTTTTAAAAAGTTAGTGGAGAAAACAACAGCAGGAAGTCAGAAAAAAGCAAAGACAAGCAGGATAATTTTGATGTGTATAATGTATTATATATTTATTTTATACCAACTATTTTTACATGGAGATTAATAGTCTCCTATAGAATACTCTTTGTGTTCTACTATTTGTATAGAAACCTTTTTCAGTGTTTAATTTCAGAATAAAACAAAACCAAAAATATACAATTAAGATTTGGCATAAGTTCAATTCTGATTTTTCCCCTTACTGTCCAATTTTTTAAGTAACTAGAAATGCATAAAACTGGTTCAATGATCACATTCTTTCAATCAGGACCAAATATTGTGCTCAATTCAAATGATAAGATTTTTATAAGTCCTGGCTTTACTTAACATAGAGAAAATGCAGTATTTTCTGTAGCACTACTGACATCTGGAGAATAGAAATAAAAGCCATCTGTAAGTCCATATATTCATTATGCTGTTATGAAATCCTCTTATAACTATATACCATCCATGGAGGTGATACATACACACATATATACATGTATAAATATATGTAAATCCTAAGTTTAATAAAATTGTTTCTGGCATGCTTATATAGATAAAAATACTGCATGCATATATATTATGTAATCTGTAGCTTAGGGGGACCCCTTCTAAGAAAGCAGTCTCAGCTCTGTACTTAACATGGACTTTTTTCATCCTGGGGCAGCCTGAGCCCAAAAAGAGAATATTAGGTTTTTCTTGTATTCTCTAACATGATATGCTTCCATCTTAGGATTCTAAGGAGAATGTTTTAAACATGGTTCATATTTGATGTTTCCCCTAAAAAGGATTAAAATAGTCTCTTGTAGAAAAGTATAATATAGAATTAATATGGTCCCTTCTATAAATTAGAAAGTAGATATGAGATTTGAGATAGCTATCTCTTCTGCCACAAAAAGAAATGCTTAAAGCAAAAATATTTTAGTACATATTAACAAATACTAAAAACATAAAGCAATAACCCATTATGCTTATATTTTCTCAGGATATAAAGACAACTTTGTGAGATTCTAGAACAGATATTTTACTTTCACTTAGTCCTGCCTTGTTCAAGCGACTCATAAGACAGTCAGGAAATACTTTGAACTTTTTTTAAAGTTCTCTCAAGTACACCATCTTCTTGAGAGAAGTCATCTCCTTTAAGAACTGATATAAATGAGGGAATCATATCCATCTATAGCACTAACTCAATTACCCAGCAACTCTAACTCACAGGGAAGCTTTCAGGACTAGAAATATTTGCATAGAAAAATTGCTTAATCTCTGAGAGTCTTAATTTCTTTATCTGCAAAGTCAGCTTAAAAACTTATGTGCTACCTATTTCCACAGGATTGTTGTGAGGAAAATACTAGGTAAATGTAAGTTGTTATTAAATGGATTGTTTAAAAGTATAGACCGTAACCACCAACAGCCACCATGACTTCACATGAATAGATCAGGCCAAACCAGCCTCTTATTTTTTTTTCAAAAGAACCCATGAAGAACTGGGATGAAATCATAAAAGCACCTGAGCTGTGAAATCCTCCACATGGTTCCAAAAATAATATTTTTGAATGGAATATACCTCACATTTCCAGCAGCAAAGGGAAATCCCTTCAAAAAAAAGTCCAATTGAGACACAAATATCTCAATATAATATTTTTTTTCAGATTGTCCTCTAGGTATGCAACTGACTTACACAGATTTCTAGATAATTACAGATGAGGGTCTTCATACCCTACCTGGATGGGGAGGCATAACATATTATTCTTCCACCCCAGGTAAAAGAGAATCATTAATATCATATAGTGAAAAGAACATTTCAAAAATAAATTTTTAAAAAGAGAGCATTTTCTCTAGAATTAGAGGGCTGGTTCACATTCTGCCTCCAAAAGTTACTACCTGTGAGGTTTTGAATAAGTAACTTAATTTACTTGGACCTCAATTTTCTCATTTACAAAATAGGAATGATCTGATTCGCTCTGATGCCCCTTCCAGATGTAGATCTATGATCGCCAATCCTGTCTTTCCATCTAAAGTTTCTGCTAATTCATTATTTCTTATAATTGGTTGCTATATGGTCAAATCAGGGGATACTACATATTTAAAATGCTTATATTTCACAAAGCATTTGACAAGATTTATAATATATTTGTGGACAAAGGTAAAAAGAAAATTATGTCTAACCACTGTTTGTTTTTTTCTACCTCAGGCCTTGTGCAAAAACAACAACCAAAAAACAGAGACTACTCTGTCTCAGATTCCCAAAGTCAAACATAGACTAGCAGATTAGAAAATCTTTCTCTTCTCCCCTAGAGCACAACAAACTACCATATAGAGTAATGGCTGACCAGTTGCAAACAGCATAATTAGATGTTTTCTGTATACTATAAGTATTTATAGAAATGGCTTATATTTAGAAGCTCAGTAGTCTCACAGAAATTCTCTTTTCTAAGAGCCAATAGATAATTCTCTCTCTCTTGTTTTACAGTTATGAATTTAAGTTTTTTTCTTACTTGTACTATAAAATGTATGCAGTAGGTTTTCTTTTCATGACAGCCTCAACAAAGGAAAAAAATTAAAAATAGATTTATTCATAAATGGAATGGGCTTCTTTGGAAAGTAGCTGGTTTCCCCTCATTGGAGGTCTATAAGCATAGATAAGGTTATCCATTTCTTCGATCCTTTAAGACATATATAAGCTTACATAGCCTCTGAGTTTCTGTGATATAATTCTGGGAACTAACTAAAAAGATCAAAAAAGAAGATAGGAAAGCTATTCACTGAGTCAGAGAAGCATCATAGAATTCAAGAGAAGAAAAGTATAAAGGAGACAGTACTTTGTACTCTCATCATGTCAAATATCCCAGGGAGGGCATGAAGAATGAAAAGTGTGGGGGGAAGAGTAAGGTTGTTAGTGATATGGTAAATATTAGTTACCTTAAAGAAAATTACTTCAGTAAAATAGCAAGTACATAAGTCAGATTACAATAAAGTTTGAAGAATGAGTGAGTAATAAGGAGGTAGAGACAATAAATATACAGTATCATTGTCTTTGATATAGATTTATTGTCTTTTGGTTGTTTTTTGCACAAGGCCTAAGGTAGAAAAAAAAAAAACAAACACAGTGGTTAGACACAATTTTCTTTTTACCCTTGTCCACAAATATAATATTATAAAACTTGTTAAATGCTTTGTGAAACACAAGCATTTTAAATCTATATTATTCCCTGATTTAACCATATAGCAAACCTTTATAGGAAATAGTGAATTAGCAGAAGACTTTAGGTGGAAAGATAGAAAGAGACAGAGAGAGAAAGAGAGACAGAGAGAGACAGACAGAGACAGAGAGTTGTCAAGAGAGGAAAGCTCAAAGTCTTGACAGGGCCAATGAAAGGGCAGTTGGTGGTAATGGTTGTTAAAAAAGTCAAGGAAGACTGTATACCAGATGCCATAATCACAGAGAAAGGTGAGAATGTTACCGGGTATTTGTTAGATGCAAGCCTTGTAGAGTTTCATTGCTGCAAAACCACTCTAGGTAAAATCCAGTTTGGAAATACCATAGTACCCAAGTAGAGAAACTGAAAAGGATTGAAACATCACCAGAAATGCCAAAAGAATATAATATGCTAACTTTTCAGTATCCTCTGAAATAAAATGATGACCACAACTTTTGCTTAAAATAATAATTGAACTCAAGGAATTTATTAACAACCATTTTTACTGCAGGTGTGCCTCACAATAAGTGAAAAATATATTTATAAAGTCAATTTTAGTACATCAATTAGGGATAGAACCTAGACTTCTGATTTCATTGAGAAATACCTCCCAACAATAGAGGCTGTGACCTTCTCCACAACTTATGGTATTAAAAAGTTTTCTGAAATATTGAGAGATTAAATTTCATGCGCAGTCACACAGATAGTATGTGTCAAGGTAAGACTTGAACCAAAGATCTTCCTGTTTCTTGGTTCCACAGTTTTACTCATTGCATATCAAAACATATTTAAATAATCAAGAAGAGTTTTTTTCCAGATGCCAAACTGTTAAACAGCTCTGTTCTGTGCCAAATTTTTAACAATATTCAAAACTTTCACTACCAAAGACCATCTTCCCCCCCTCCACCCTAGGTTCCTGTTCCCTGAGCTGCAAAGCACAGAATAGTCTCAGGCAGAAAACTAAAGTATTTTACCTAATCCCATTACAGTATGAAACAGGAAACAACAATCTATGGTAAAGGAACTTACTGGGTGAGAGAAACCTGTGGTGAATTCTATTTTAAAAATGCTCCCTCCACACCCACCATCACCAATTTATCTGTTTTAAAGTCCAGATTTCCATTTATGAGACTTTATTATATAACAGGTGCTATCCTTCATGATATGTAATTTAGCTGTTGGGCTCTATGGGGATACCCAAGACTATGTGACTTAGGATTGAAGGTCAGTTGTGATTTGAGTTGACAAAGTATCCCTATTTTGGCCAATGAGCTTTAAAAAACAGTGACTCATTGGACCATTAGAAAAGGAAAATGCTTTCTTCCTTCAATTCTCCTCTTTTACTAGATTTACAGTGAAAAGGTGGGGGTTTAATGAGCCAAAGAGTAGAGAAAAAGCCTAGCCTATCCTATTAAAGGACAAGGTCCCTCATGACTGAGCCAGTATGGATAATGTTTATAGGTCCAAAATAAATGGGTTGTTAGTAGACAATTAACCCCCTGAGGTTCCAGTAATCATTATGTACTCCATTAAACAATTTTATCGAACATCACAGAGAAAAGGCCTAAAGTTTCCCATGTAGTTTTCATCTCTACTTGGTTACTAGTTTTTCCTACCTCCCTTCTTAAAATGTAATAATGTAAATAATAGTGCATGCAGTTACTCTTTGTGGGTCCTCAGGTTGCAAATTTACTGAGATACCAGCATATTGTTCACCAAAATCACCTCATCTCAAAATACAGTGCTTGGTTTATGTAACCAAATTAGCAATTGTGTTTTATTATTTTAAACAGCAGGAAATGAGAGAAATTGTAAGCTTCTGGGGATTGTATTTGTTTATTTTTCTGTCAAACATGGAAAAGCAATATAGTATTGTATCATATTTAGTCAGCTGCCATGACCTTAAAGGTTAAACAAATGTAGAATCTATGCATGCAAAATAGTAAAAAAAAAAAAAAAAAACATTTAAAAATTCTAACATTTCAAATTTCTGAGGAAAATCCACTTAAAATCAAAATATTTTTTCTTTCAAGTCAAATCATTAACATATTTATTAAATGCCTACTATGTGTCAGGCACTGTGCTAAACTCTAAAGATACTAAGGCAAAAAACAGTCCCTGCTTTCAAGGAGTTCACAGTCTATTGAGAGAAATAACATGCAAATAATTATTGACAAATTTTACACAAGATAAATTGGAGATAATTTCAAAAGGAAGACATAGGATAGGAAATGATAGGGAAAATGATTGGAATAATATGGTCATTTGCACAAAATAGGACTTAAGCTCATACATGACAGCAATAAGGGAAGTCAAAAGATGAATATAAGGATGGAGAGAATTCCAGTCATGAAGAAAGACCTTTGAGAACACCCAAAGATGGGAAGTCAAGGGTCTTATGCAAAGAATAACAAAGAAGCCAATGTTGCTGGAGTATAACACTAAAATATGAGAAGAATGGAAAAGCAGGAAAAGACCAGAATATAAAGGGTTTTAAAAGACAGATGGAGGATTTGACCATACTAAAGGGGAGCCATTGGAGTTTATTGAATAGAAGGGGAAAGCATGGGACATGACCATACATATTTTATAAAGACCAATTTGATATTAAGTAGAAGATAGACTCCTGTGGGAAAAGAGATAAGGAATGAAGAATAAACACCAAATTATTTCAGTAGTCCAGGCAATTCAGTGATGATGTCCTACACTTAGCTAGTGGCAATATTAGTCTTTGTATGTTGTTATATAATAAAACCATAACTCCTAACTATCTTTACCAAGAAGCCTTCAGCCTGATAAAAAAAAAACTTTCATTCATTCATTCATTGAATATTTATTAAACACCTAATATGTGCCAAATACTGTACTAAGTTATAGGGCTACAAAAAAAGGCAAAAGATAGTCCTTGACTTCTGTCACTAAAATTTAATGGGGAAAACAACATACAAGCAAAAATATCCAAACAAGCTATACACAAAATAGGAAACAATGAACAGAGAAAGCACTAAAATTAACAAGAGTTGGGAAAAGCTTCCTGTAAAAGATGGAATTTTATTTGTTTTTTAACAAAGACCAAAGTCAGTGTTGAAACAAAACAAGGAGAGCAAACATAACTAATGGGAAAACGTCAGAGAAAATGACTGGAGCCAAGAGATGGAGTTTTGTTCATGGACCAGCCAGGAAGCAAATGCAACAAGACCAAAGAGTACATGATGATTTGTGAGGTATAAGAAAACGCAAAAAAGAGGAGAAGGCTATAAGAGGTTTTGAATGCCAGAGTGTTTTTTATTTTACACTAGAAACAACAGGGAAACACTGGAGTTTTATCAAATTGGAAAGAGACATAGTCAAACCTGCACTTACGGAAAATAAATTTAGTGATTGAACGGGCAATGGATTGGAATAGCAAGACACTTGAGGCAAGTAGACATATTATTACCGTAATCCCAGGTGAGAAGTGATAAGAGTTAGCACTAAAATGGTGACAGTGTCAGAAGTGAGGAGGGGGCACATTTAAGAGATGTTATAAAGACAAAATCCGCAAATCTTGGCAAGAAATTGTATACAGTAAGAGTGAGAGACAACAAGGAATTGAAGATAACTCCTAGGTTGTGAGTCTGAGATATTGGGAGGATGGTGTTGTCATCTACACTAATAGGGAACATAGAATGGAGAAAAGGTTTATGAGGAAAGATTATAACTTCTGTTTTGAACATGTTGAGTTTAAGATGTCTACTGGACATCCAGTTTTGAGATGCCTGAAAGGCAATTAGAGAGCCATGATTGGAGATCAGCAGAAAAGACAACAAATATGAAAATCATCAGCATTGAAGTGATCACTATTTGCATGGAAGGTGATGAGTTCACCACATATGGAAACCTTCAAGTACTGAAACAATTTGCAAATGTGACTGTTATGGCATCATCTATGTTCTTTTAGCTATCACAGAAAATGGGAGAGATGCCCTGAGGTGGGATGTGATCAGATGTCTCTATTTTCAAAATAAATGTTTCAAAAAAAGGTAACTGAAAAAGTTCTCTATACCTGCTGGAAAGATTGATGTCAATTTCTTATAAAAATAAGTTATTTAAAGGACAGTTTATAAACACTTCAAAAAAGAAATGGATATGACAATCTGTATCCCTAGACCCACTACGAAGTACCCCTTTTAGGAAGATTAAATTTGAACTCTGTTATGGGTGATCAGACATGCAACTCTAGGCTGGCTGCATGAGATACATAAGCATCACTCAGATACCATGTTTAATACAATTTATATTCAGCTGGCCCTGGAGCAGCAAAGAATCCACCTGCAGGCACATAGAGATACCCAGAGGAATACAAAAATATGACATGGGCTCTTGGTTATTGCTCCCAGGTGAGGATCAGCCAGGGCCACATAAAAACATTAAAAAGTATGGGGAAGAATACCGTGTAGCTACAGCCAAAGCCTCTGCTAGCTCTCTAGAGTCTAACTTGGCCATTCCATGCCATAAAATGTACCAAGGAAGACAGGCTCCCTTTGACAACCAAAACCAGTACAGTACAAAACCATGCTTTCTTTTATCTGATACAATTTCCACTACAGTCTCCAGAGTTCCAGCTGAACCCTTTTGCCCTCACCCCTGTTCTTAAAACATGCATTTATAAAGAGTGAGTTATACTAGGTAATTCTCATTTCCTTTTTTTAAATAACATATCTAGATTTTAGCAAGATATTTGGCAAAATTTTTCATACTGTGAAAAAGAAGCCTAAATGACAGCTCTAAAGCTAGAAAGGACTTCCTCTTCCATCCAGCTCAATATCCTCAATTCATAAATGAGTAAACAAGTTCTGAAGGAGGCTAAGTGGCTTGCCCAGTGTCACACATGAAAAAACCATCAGAGGCAGAATTTGAATCCAGGTTTTCTTACTGCAAAGTCAAGGAGAAGGAGGGGAAGAAGGAAAAAGAGGAGGAGGAAGGAGAAAGAAGATGAGAAGGAGGAGGAGGAGGAGGAAGAGGAGGAAGAAAAAGGAGGAGGAGGAAGAGAAAGAGGAAAAAAAGGAGGAAGGAGGAGGAGAAGGCAAAGAAGGAGCAGAAGAAAGAAAGAAAGAAAGAAAGAAAGAAAGAAAGAAAGAA
>JAJPUD010007932.1:49658-64466 GCA_023553655.1 Myrmecobius fasciatus | reverse complement strand
GAAGGAAGGAAGGAAGGAAGGAAGGAAGGAAGGAAGGAAGATGAAGAGGAGGAAAAGCTAAAGAAATTTTGGGCTGCCTTAATAGAAAAATAGTGTTCATGGGGAAAGAGATCAGAGTTTTGCTGTACTGTCTTGGTAAATCTTTAAAAAAAAATAATCATGCCCACTTCTGGAATCCAGATCTATGGAGGCATAGAAAGATCATTGACAATTCATAACATCTTCTTGACATTTCTCTGAAATACTTACTAGCTCTATTACCCTGAGCCAGTTATTTTGCTTCTGTTTGACTTAGTTTCTTATCCATAAAATGAGCATCATAACAACATCTACCACCCAGGGTTGATATAAAAATAAAATAAAATGGCTAAATGTCTAAGACAGTGAAGGAACTTGAAATCATCCCATAAGAAAACAAGAAAAAAATTTCCAAGACTAGAAGGATTGGGGCATTTTGGGGGAGGGGGAAAGATTTGGAGGGAAATAATTATGCAAAAGAAAGAGTCAATTCCTTCTTATAGACCCTGAAAGGCAGAACTTGGATTAAGTAGTTGAAGTTATAGTTCAACAAAAGATAAGCATTTTGGTTAATCAAATTTTCTGATTAACATAGAACTAAACCAAAATCCCTGCTTTTTTAAGCCTCTACTATTGAAAGTATTTATAAAGTATTTTAGGATGCTTTCTTGTACTGGCAATAAAATCTAATGAAGTATAACAAAGCTTTCCCTGATTATTCAGGATCTCACAATACCTCATGGTCAGTAACTTCAATAAACACCACCTAAAATAGCACCTGGAAATGTAGCCAACTAAGATTTTATAAAATATCAGTTACAGGTACCATTTTATTTTTCTGTTATTGACTTCAAAATTCTTCCCAAAATAGATCACTGAAAAAATTAGTCAACTGAGAATTTGAATTAATTATTATTAACCTGTAACCATTATAGAATGTCTTTTCAGTATGCCATCAAAATTTCAATTATTTTATATGATAAAAACAATAATGATAATAGCACAGATAAAGCACTTTAAAATTGGCAAAGTGCTTTGCAATTATCTCTAGGATATAAAAGTTATTATCTTCATTTTATGGATGAGAAATTAATGCAAACAAAGGGCAAATGACTTGACCAGGATAACATGGCTAATAATTAAGTGTATAAGGGCTTTGAACTAAAAAAAAAAAAGGGAAAAATGACAGTTCTTGGGAGGATTAGAAGAGGATAAGCACACTAATATATTGTTGGTGGAACTATGAATTGATATCACCATTTGGGAAAGAAATTGGGAGTTATTCACCTACTCTTGAAAGTTTTATAAAATATTTTAGATGTTTCCTTTTCCTAGAAAATATAGTCTCATGAAAAATCACAAAGATTTCCCTGAATTATTAGCACTAAAAGTTACTAAACCTTCTTACAGTACATTACTACAACTAGGCCTATACACTCAAAGAAATCAAAGAAAAAGGAAAAGGCCCTTATCTTCAAAAATATCTATAGTAGCTCTTCTCATAATAGCAAAGAACTCTAAAATAAGTGGGGGAAAATTTCATTACTTGGAAATTAGCTGAACAAATTATGATATATGAAACTAATGGATTGCTATTGTACAATTAAAAAATAAGGAAAGGGAAGATTTTAAACAAGCCTGGGAAGACATATTAAGTGACACAGTTGAAGAAAAAGTAGAATCTAGAGAGCAATTCATATAATAATATAAAAAAGGCAAGTAACAGATTCTCAAGAATTCTGATCAATATAGTAACTAACATGATTCCAAAGGATTATGAAGAATCATGCTTCTCACTTACTGAGAAAGGTGATGAACACAAAATGCAGAATAAGATATAAATTTTCAGACATGGACAATAAGGGGATTGGTTTTGTTTGATTGTATATATCTGTTAAAAAGATTTTTTTATGTTACTTTTGCAGTGGGAAGAAGAGGTAAATATAGGCTAGCCCTCCATTGCCAACACCTCCAAAAGGAAGGTCATTTGGAGTATCTTAAATGAAGAAAAAAGAACAGAAGAAAAGCCAGGAAAAAATACAAATATAACAGCTTTGAAAATTACATAATGAATGTGTCATATATTTTAAAAGGATACCTTCTTAAATCATCTTGTATTTGCTTATCTGTTTGCACATTGTATCCCTTAGATAGCAAATACTTTCTTTCAAGGAAATTTTTTTTCCATTTTAAAATTTTTATACCACCTCAGGGTCTTAAACAGAGTGTTTGATAAATGTTTGCTAAATTGATTTGAAATGAGCAGAACTGAATTGAATTTAACTGGATTATTGTACAGATAACATGTGAAGTGCCTTAGAATTGTAGTGTTATATAATAGGGGCAATGATTATATTAGGCTTTCCTTTCAAAGAACTCTGTTGCTAAATGTTCATCACTGTTATGGTGCCACTTCTGGTTTGTGATAATTATGCAAATAACTCCAAAGTCACAGGCCTCAGGAATGTGATTGAATAGGGCTTGTCTGCTTTAGCTGGAAATCTTTTTTAATTTTTCACTTTATTTTGTCACTGAATTCTTGTACAGTCAAGGCTTTTAATTGGATGGTGGCCTCCATGGCACACTTCACAGATAAATGTTCCAAGTTAGACTCAGAGAAGGAGTCAAGAAAAGACATTTTTATGTAAAATATTCACACAGAACAAATCTCTTTTTGAGAAAAGGATTTATATTTAGGTAACTTCGTTAAGAATAGTATATACCTAAACCAAAGGAACAGGAAAGAAGAGTCATACTTTTCTTGTAAAAGTCACTGAAACAAGGAAGGCAGCTTCCATTACTATTAATAACCAGGACTTCACTTTCTTTCTATTATTCTATTATTCAGAAGAAGGATTGTAACCATAGGAGCAGTGAAAATGAGTGAGAACACAGAACCAGATTTGCATTCTGCTATGTAATTCCCCATGTAAATTTTGGCCTTTTGTGGAGTCAAGTTTAAGAATAAAACTTACCAGCAAGTGACTATGTTCAAGAGTTGCTTTATCAGTAAAAATCAAGAAAGTCTGGAAACAAGAAAATGTCTCAGTCTCCAAGATAGGAAAGGAAGTCTCAGTTTCTGTATGAAAATTGCTTCAGGAAAACTAGCAGAACCAGGGACATTGAAGGTCAATGTCATATAAATAACTGCATCATTCAGAGGTAGAAGGCATTGGTCTTTGAGCCAGAAAAAGAGTTATGTCCTGACTACAATTTTTATTAGCTGTGTAATTCTACTTTGTCATAAGATCATAGATATAGAGCTAGAAAGGACTCCAGAGTCCATCTGGTTAATTCCCTTGTTTTGTAGATGAGGCAGCTATGTAGTGCAGCAAATAAAGCATCAGGCTTCCTGTCAGGAATCTAGTTTCAGACACTGACTAGCTATATGATTCTAGAAAAGTCACTTAGCCGGGTTTGCCTAAGTTCTCTTATCTATAAAATGAGGTGAAGAAGGAAATAGTAAGCTGCTTTTTGCCAAGAAAACCCCAAACAGAGCTATGAAGAGTCAGGCACAACTGAAGCAACTGAAAAACATAGATGAAAACTTGATGATTCTCAATTTTGTATTTTATACATTTATAAATATTTCTTCTGAGAAGGAGTTCACAGGTTTCACTAGACTGAAAAAATGAGTCCATGACACAAGCAAATCCCTTGATTATAAGACATTTTTCCTGAGGGACTTTTCCCTCTTTAAATAATTGTCTATCTACATAAATGCCACATTTCTCCAGTATCTGATGAGTTCTTTAAGGGCCAGATTTGTATTTCATTTTAATCTTTTACCCCAATTCCCACCCATAACTCATTACACATAGATGGAATTTAAGTATTTTTTGGACTGAACTGGTTCAGATTGGGAGTCAAAATAAAATGTAATTATCACCTCAATATTTCCAATCAGAGATATCTACTTGAACATTATACTCTATATGCTTAAGTATTCTCATCCATGAAATGACTAAGGTAGAGTGGAGGACATGGAAAATATTTCTTGGTGCTTTGTACAAGAACAACAATAATAGAAAAATAAAGAATAGATACAACAAAACTGAAGGAGAAAAACCTGGGAAATACATTAAGTCATCATCTCCTCTAACGGGGGCACAGAATTCTTACCCACTTTTCTTTCTGTCATAGATCCCATTCTACAGTATTCATAAATAACTGTCAGATGATGTCTACCCTTAGTCTTATTCTCACCTCCTCATAAATAAGATAAAGAAATGGTTTCCTCTTCTGTAAGATGGAGATGATGCTAATTTTACCACTTGCCTCACAGGTTTATTGTGAGAGCAAGGTTTCACACACTTTAAAAGCCTATAGAAAAATAAAAAGAAAAAAAGCCTATAGAAATGTGAGCCAATCACATCAGCCTAGGAACTTACTGTTGGGTTCCCTTGTGGTTCCTTTGCCCAGACATCATATTAACTAAACATTTAGTCCAGATCTTTCATGATTTTATTAACTGCTCTAAATCAGTATCCTATCCCAAAGTCCTACATGAGCAGATACATTTCAAAGAGCAAATTTGTCAGGTTCCTGACTAGGAGATAATATTTCTACATTCCAGGTTTACACTCTTATAAAACAGAACCTGAGGCAAGACCTTGATAGCTAAGACATAACATCTTCATCCAAAAACATGAAATCACAAGGCTATTCCTCCCCAAGATATACTCCTGATCTACAAAAAAATCCTCCTGTGTTTTTGCAATGAGTTTAAAATATTCAAGTAGTAGGATACAAATTTTCCTGATTTCATTTTTAAAGTTAAGTAAAAATGGGTTTCTCCCATGTCATATGATTAAAGTTAATACACAGGTTTATAAATTTGCTTTTCAAATTTTATCTTCTAATCAATTACCTAGAAATAAAACAGGATTTTGCCTTTAAAAAGTTTCCAGCCTAAAAAGGGGAGATGATAATAGATACAGATGCAGGTGAAGATATACATAGATAAACATAATAAAATTAGAAAATGCTAAGTTATAAACTTGCACTAAATAACTTCTAACTGCCTTTATAACTCTAAATCAATCACCCTTTCATATAACTATGAAGTGCTAAGAAATAAGAAAAAGGATTTCGGTTTTTGTCAATTCTACCTCCAGAAATAAAAAATCTCTAATATTAGTTGTTGGTTCCAATTAATCTCATGTAAAATCATATATACAGTACAATTTCAGCATAACTAGATTAATTGCCATGATTTCATCTATACATAAGCTTTTATTTATGTGTATTGTCTATAATATACATATTTACCTGTTACATCTATTATCTACAAATTATATTATATATGTATGTAAATTATCTATAAGTATTTACATATTAGAAAATTTAGTGTCTTATAATATTATTATGAAAACTTTTTCATCTTTTAAGATACTGTGAAAGGTTTCAGACACCCCCAGGGATTTCTGGCCCTTTATTTAGAGAACCCTTTGACTAGCATAGGAGACTGCATCCCAAAATATGAAATTTAATAATGATATACAGAGAGTCTTATACTTGTCTAGAGTCGCTCAAACAAAAAGAAAATATAAAGTACTTACTATTTTCCGAGCATTTTTAAGCTCTGAGATTGCAAAAAAATAAAAAAAAAGAAGCAAAAATAGTCTCTCCCATAGGGAGCAAACATTCTTATATGGTTCAAAATGAGTTTTACTAATACAAGATGGTGGGGAAGGAGAGGTGACATCAGTTAGGTAACAACAATTGAAATATCTGGGGGTTTTAGTGGACAGAAAGGTCAATATGAAGCTTGCCTGCATTTTGCCTTTGTTAGAACTCATCTGGAATATTGTATTCTGTTCTAAAGTATAGCATGTCCAGAAGAAGACAAGAGGAACAAGAAAGATTCTTGAATTGTCATCATATGAGAATTGGTTGAAAAAATTGGGCATGTTTTAGCATAGAAAGAAAATTTGGGAGAACAAGATGAAGGAGAAATTGAATTTCACTTATCCCCAGAAGCAACTCAGCATAGTAGACAGAGAGCTGACTTTGGGACCAGGAAAATCTGGGTTCAAGTCCTAATTTGACACCATAATGGCTATATGACTCTATCAATTTCACTTAATTCTCTGAGTGTACTGAGAAAGTCTTGCAGATTAGAAATTACAGAGAAAGAACCAATCTGCATTGGAAAAGGAAGCTTCTTCATTCAAAAATTCCATGTACTCATGAAACCATAGGTCTAATCAATTTCTTGTTGCTGATCAGTTGTTTCAGTCATGTCCAATATTTCATGATCCCATTTGGGTTTTTCTTGGCAATGATACTGGAATAATTTTCCATTTCCTTTTCTAACTCAATGTACAGATGAGAAAACTGAGCCAAACAGGATTAGGTTACTTGCCTAGTGTCACACAATGGTAGGTGTCTGAGGATAGTTTTGAAATTCACGGAGTCTTTTTGTCTCTAAGCCTGGCATTCTATCCAATGTGCCACCTAGCTATTCTAATAATCTATCACTATTCCTTAGTTTAGGTTCAGAGGGCAGATCTACAAGCAATGGTTGATGGAATTTAGGTTTGATATCAGGGAAAAAACTTCATAATAATTAGAGTTCTCTAAAATTAAAGTGGGTTACATAGAAAGAAGGTGGGTTCCTCCCAATTTGAAAGTCTTCAAACAGGAGCTAAATATTTAACATTATTTGCTGGTTATATTAAAGTGGAGATTCCTTTTGGGTATAGTTGAGACTAGACAGTCAAGGAGATCTCTTCTAACTCTCAAATTCAATTATTCTCTGATTTTCCAAATCCAATATGTGTTCTCCTATTGTAGGCCATCCTTCAAGTATTATGTGAGATTTAAAGCTGAATAAATCTTTGGATGTCTGCTAATTTAACCCCTTCTATATTTTACATGTGAGGGAAATGAGATTCAAAGAGTTTAAGTTACTTGCCTAAGTTCACACAACCAGCATGTGGCAGAACAAAGTCATAGACATCATAGAGTGAGCTAGAAAAAAAAGACAAATCTGGATATCTAGTACCCATATTTTAAAGATAATTTGCACTGACATAGTTTTTAAGGTTATCACATCCACCAAAAAAGTGGGAGATGGGTAGGATAAATGCCATTATCTCCATTTTACAGATAAGGATGAATCTCTCAGAAAGGACAAGCAATTTTTTTTAGTCTTTGGCCACATTTTGAGAAATTTTCCCTAAGTATGCATCATTATTTGCCTCTTTACCTTATATAGGATGTATTTGTGCAGAATGAGCCAAAATATAAAAAGAATTAATTTCTGATCCAGTAAGTACTGGAGATGTGATTTTGGCATTCATCTATGGACAGGTGGTAATTGAAATTATGAGAGTACTGATCTCCTGAGGAAAGGAGGACATGGGAAAGAAGAGCTAATTACTGAAGCTAAGGAAAGCCTTAGGATTTAGCCATTATCATGCTTGGGAACTATGCATCAGAATAAATTTCATCCTTCCATTTAATGTCAAATAACTGGATTTGAAGTAAAGTCTTAGGATAAAGTGTTGCAATCAAACATGTCATATTCCTCTTTTTTATCTTTCCTTTATTGTCGTTTTATGAAAAATACTCTTCAGATCATCATTTTGAAGCTGAAAAAACTTTATAAATCATCATGTTAACTTCCTCATTTGTAAAATGAGAAACAGAGGCTCAGAGGGTTAAGTATTTACACAAAGTCTCAAAACTAGTAACTACTGTAAGAGATGGAATTAGAATTCAGGTATTTCTGACTCAAAGTTCAGTGCTCTAGCCATTACACAATACTGTCTCTACTAGGGTCAGAAGAAGGTAAAGATAAAGATGATTCACTTGAAAAGGGATCTCTGAATGAGATTTAAACAATGATTTTTAGTGTCTTAAGGCTGGGGGGGGAGATAAAGCAGTGATGAGCACATAGTCTAGTCAATGATGTAAAAAGGGAACCTGAAAAAATTGGTCTACCTGGCCATATTTACTCACTGGACAAAACTGAACTAGTGTGCATCCAGATAAAATACTGTGACTTGTTTTCAAAGAAGCAGAATCCAGAAAATTAACAATTCTTCTTCGAAGGAGAAATTCAATGATGGGATTATAGATATCATAATTCTGTTCTAAATCCAATTTCAAGTTTGTAAACCAATAACATGCAAAACTGTGGGTTGATACAGAGTATATAAAGGGCAACAGATTTTCATAGCTAATTTCAGCAGGCGTAAAGATATTTGGATGGTGTTTTTTGTTTTTTGTTTTTTTTTTTAATAAGCCAATCAGTTTCGTGTGGCACCACACTGAAAGTCAGAAAACTAACATCACAATCCAGACTCTGAAACTTCAGTAGATGTGTGACCTTCAACAAGCTACTCTCCCTCCCTGTGATTCATTTGCTTGATGTATGGGTTGAGAAGGTTAAAACAGGTCAATCAACAGTCTTGATTAAGTGCATACTATGTTCCAGGCACTTTACTAAGTGCTGGAGATACAAAGGCAAAGTGATGTCAAGAAGCTTACATTTTAACAAAGGGCTAAGACACATATAGGACAGTGGTGGCCAGGGAAGGGAATTTTGTCTTGACATTTACAAGGATGGTGAGCAGAATTGTAGAATAATAGAATGCCATGCCCTTTTCCATTAAAATGGTAGCACTGATTAGGAAAAGGGGGAAATAGAAAGAAAAGGAGGGAAAGAGAGAAGGTGAATAGAAAATACATGAGCACTAGAGCACTAGAGCAAAGTAAGGTAAGTCAGCAATAAAATGAGAAATATAGAAATAAATTAAAATTGATGGAAGGGAGAATAAATAAATCCAATGACATTGATTTCAGTTTAAATTAAACATCACTGTCTATGCCCCAAAGAACAATGACATTTAAATATCATGTATTCCACATCAGAAAGAAAGTTCATGGAAAGATTCAAACACTCACTTAATATTTTTAAGCATTTCCAAACACATTTATACAGGACAATCATCAGTTAATTAGGAATTTATATAAAGCAGAATAGGATATAAAATATCATACATGGATTTTAACTTTTATCACATAGAGCTTAAAAATAATAACCAGCTTATCTCTAGATCAGAATATAAATCAATATTCTAGGTTTCTAAACAAAATTATAAATCTATTTGTTTTGCAAAGGGTTTGGACCTTTAATTCCACTGATTTAAGAAGCTCTTACTAAGGGGATTTCTTCTACTAATACAGACCTGTGCCTACTCTGCAACTTCAAATCACAAAAAGTATGTTATGGCACTGAAAGGTTAAATAGCATAGCTAGAGGTCACATAGCCAGTATGCATCAGACAGAATTTGTATCCAACTCTTCCTAGCTCTAAGGCTATTACTCTACCCATTATGCCATGCTGCCTCTCCTGGGTCCCTTCACTTATTAATAATGCAAAATAAACCTGCAGTTACATAGACAATATTTACATATATATATAGCAAGAGGAAAACCCTTCCGTGGTGTTCCTGTTGTTCTGATTCTTCATTGCTTGATGTTTATTGACTTTTGATCTTAACACTCAATACCTTGAATATTCTCAGTAAGTTGACATTTTATTAAGGAAGTGGGTTTCATTAAGGTTGATATTACTGAAAATATATTCTTGTGGATTAATGTTGCTCAGTGATGTCTGACTCTTGCTGAGCTTATTTGGGGTTTTCTTGGCAAGAATGCTAGAATGGTTTGTCATTTCCTACACCATCTTTTTTGACAGATGAAAATATTGATGTCAGATGGAATAAAAAGACTGGAATCCACTTGTGCTCTCCCCTAAATCCTTCCAAATAATTTTAAATAATGATTCTAAAATTCTAGAGCAGCAGAATCCACAAGCAGATGGAATGAAACAACTTTCCAGTCCAAGAATTAGAAAGTTGGGAGGAAAGGTCTGTTGCACCAGGGCAAAAGAGGAGTACAATCCAGCACAAGTTGTGAAAACACAGACCAGGCCCCAGAAAATCAGGAGCAGTCTTTGAGGAAACTAGATTAGTGGCAGGCCTCTAAGTCTACATCCAGTTAGGGAATGGTCCAGAAGAAGATGTACAGAGATCCCTTTGCTGGCTCTGGGAGTAGAACTCTGTTGCATTGCCCATACTTGTATCTGGGTTGCAGTCCTAGGTCTTAGTCCCAGTATGATGAGGAGCACTAGCACAGCATTGTTTGTGGCCAGGGGAACAGAGACCCTGATCCCAGCTCCAGGGTTAGAAAGTGCATATGGTTACTTGCAAACCAGTGCAAAGAGCAGGACAGTAGTAAACATACCTCTCCTTAGGTCATACTACCTTGGGAGAACAAAAAAAAATAGGTTCCCAGAATTACCTCTGAAAACAGTTACACAAAAAAACCTGAAGCTTGGGACAGTGTCTCCTCCATTTGGGAAGCAAAGCCTCACTTTAGCACAGAGTTAAAGTCAAGAAATAGGCTGGAAAAGGAGTAAACAAAAGAAAAAAATCTGAATACAAAAAGATATTGGTGACAAGGAAGATCAAAACACACGCTCAGAAAAAGACAACAAAGTCAAAATCCCTACATCCAAAGCCTCAGAGAAAAATATGAATTGGTCTCAGAAAAAGATGTTTTAAAACCAAGTAAGAGAGGTAGAGGAAAAATTGGGAAGAGAAATAAGAGTAATGAAAGAAAATTATGAAAAAAGAGTCAACAGTCTGGTGAAGGAGGCAAAAAAAATTACTGAAAAAAAAAATTCCTTAAAGAACAGATTAGGCCAGATGACAAAAGAGGCCCAAAAATCCAATGAAGAGAATAATCCTTTGAAAAGCCAAATGGGCTAAATGGGAAAAGATATACAAAAACTGACTAACTAGAAGAACTCCTTAAAAAGTAGAATTGGCCAATGGAAAAAAAAGGGGTACGAAAGTCCACTGAAGAAAATAATTCCTTAAAAACTTAAATTCAGCAAATGGAATATTATGATTTTATTAGACATCAAGAAACAATAAAACAAAATCAAAAGAATGCAAAAAGTAGAAGAATGTTAAATATCTCATTGGAAAAACAACTGACCTGGAAAATAGATCCGGGAGAGATAATTTAAGAATTATTGGACTACCTGAAAGCCATGATCAAAAAGAAAGAGCTTAGGAAATATGTTTCAAGAAATTGTCAAGGAAAACTACCCTAATATTCTGGAACCAGAGGGGAAAAAATAGAAATTGAGAGAATCCACGGATCACCTCCTGAAAGAGGTGATCAATAAAACAATAGAACAAAACCAAAAGAATGAAAAGACAGAAAACAACATGAAATATCACACTGGAAAAACAACTTACCTGCAAAATTGATCCAGCAGATGTAATGATCAAAAAACTGACTAGACATCATCTTTCAAGAAATTATCAAGGAAAACTACCCTGATATTTTAGAGCCAGAGGGTAAATTAAAAATTGGAAGAATACACCTCTTGAAAGAAATCCCCAAATGAAAACTCTCAGTAATATTATAACCAAATTTCAGAGCTCCAAGATCAAGGAGAAAATATTATAAGCACTCAGAAAGAGACAATTTAAGTATTATGGAGCCACAGTCAAAATAACGCAAGATTTAGCTATTTCTACATCAAAAGATTGGTGGGCTTGGAATATGATATTCTGAATGGCAAAAGAGCTAGGATTATAAACAAGAATCACCTACCCAGTAAAACTGATTATAATCCTTCAAAGAGAAAAAATAGACATCCAATGAAAGAGAGGACTTTAAAATATTCCTGATTAAAAGACCAGAAATGAATAAAAAATTTGATTTTCAAATTCAAGATGCAAAAGACTTATTAAAAAAAGTAAACAAGAAAGAGAAAAGGAGGGCAGCTAAATAACATAGTGGAAAGAATTCTAGCCCTGGAATCAGAATGACGTAAGTTCAAATCTTTCCTCAAACACTTATTAGCTGTATGATCCTGGGCAAGCCAATTAGTCCCAATTGCCAGAAAGAGAAAGAGGGAGAGAGAGAAACAGACAGACAGAAGGACACACACACACACTCACAGAGAGAGGGGGGGGGAATTATAAGTAATTTTATAAAGTTATTTATATTCCTACCTGGGAAAATGATATTTATAACTCCTAAAAATTTTCTCATTATTAAAGCAACTAGAAGCAATATACATAGAAAACAGAGGTGTGATTTGACTGTGATGATATGATTATATTTTTTTAAAAAGAAAAAGTAAGAGAGGAGAAGAAGAATGCACTGGTAGAAGGAGCAAGGAAGAGGTAGAATAGGATCAATTATCTGACATAAAAGAGGCCTGAAAGATATTTTACAATGAAGGGGGAAATGGAAAAAGCAACAAGGGGAGCACATGAATCTTACTCTCATTGGAATTGGTTCAAAGAACTCAATTAGGTATAGAAATCTACTTTATCATACAGAAAATTAAGAAGTGAAGGAGATAAAAGAAAGGGGGAGAGGTTTGGTAGAAGAGAAGATAGTTGGGGGAAGTAAAAGTCAGAAGCATAAAACTTTTGAGAACGAACAAGGCAAAAGAAGAGAAAGAATAGAATAAACAAGGGGAATAAGATAGCAGGAAATACACAGGTAGTCATCATTGCTGTGAAATGGGCAATACTGTACACACTATTGTATTTGTGTATTTTTGTACAATGCTATACAAAAACTCACTGTATTTTTTACAGTGAGTTTCATTGATAAAGACTTCATTTCTCAAACATAGATAACTGAGCAAAATTTATAGATAAAAGTGTTTATTCAATTGATAAATGGTTAAAGGATATGAATAGGCAGTTTTCCAAAAAAGTAATCAAAGTTATCTATAGTCATATAAAATTATTTAAATAACTGTTGATAAGAGAAATGCACATTAAAACAACAGTGAGCTACTACCTCACACTTGTCAGATTGACTAATATGACAGAAAAACAAAATGATAAATGTTGAAGGGTATCTTGAAAAATTAAAATACTAATAATGTACTATTGGTGAAGTTATATAATGATTCAGTCATTCTGGAGAGCCATTTGGAACTACGCCCAAAGGGCTATAAAACAATGTATATATACTTTGGCCAAACAACATGACTACTAAATTTTTATCACAAAGAGGTGACAAGCAAAAAGGAAAAGGACCTAGCTGTACAAAAATATTTATAATTATATTATTAAATTCCTATATTAAAATATAGCTGGAATAAATGAACAAATTATATATGATTGTGATAGAATGCCATAGTGTTTTGAGAAATAATGAGCAGAATGGTCTCAGAAAACCATAGACAGACTTACATGAACTGATGCAAAGTGAAATGAGCAGTACCAGAAGAACATTGTATACAGTAAGACAATATGAAATGATGATCTATGAGGAATAACTTAGCTATTCTCAACAATACAATGACCCAAAACAATTCTGTAGTATTTATGATAAAAGGAGCTGTCCATCTCCAGAGAAAGAACTGGTAAAGCCTGAATGCAAAACAAAGATATCTTTCTTTAATGTCTTTATTTTTCTTGTGGATTTTCTTGCCTATATTTTCTTTCACTGAATGACTTACATGGAAATGTGTTTTGCATGACTATATATGTATAACCTATGTTAAATTTCTTGCCTTCTCATTGAGGGGGCAGGGGGAAAAGGAAAGGACAAAACTCGAATTCTGGATATGGTCCTAAATTCAAATTTGGGCTCTGCCTTATGACCATAGGAATCAATTGTCTGGGTTTCAATTTCCTCATCTATAAAATAAGGACAATATTCATTCTTGCAACACCTACCTCATAAAATTCCTGTGAATAAAGCCTCTGGTAAGTCTCAAAGGTCTATAGAAATGTGAGTTGATTGATCAGGGCATGTTCTAAAGATTGATTATGTAAGTCATACAGTGATGTCTCAGAAGATCCTAAAATTCCTCCTATGTCTTAATATTACAACTGTCCCTTTTGTTGAAGTATGAACTTTTTTTCCATTCCATTAGCTTAAGGCTTTACTCCTAGTAAAAATTAAAATAAGCCTGGGACAGAGTCTACTTTAAGCTGTTACATGCAGTTATAAATGAATGAAGTCCTATATTGGGGAAGTGGGAGCAGGCAGAGAGAGAGGAAAGCATGAGATCCCTAGGATTTTCAGAGGAATGAGAAGTTGTCCCAAAGTGAGAGAAAAAAGACACATAAAGAAGAGATTCAGATAATAAAGATAAATTGTTCCTAATTGTGACAACTACAGTAAGTCTTTTGGAACTACATTGACCTGATCAGCTCCTACTCTTTCAGTAGCAAATTTGAAAGGAGCCATATTTATGTCCACAGTCATAAGTTACTTTTTTATAATAAAAACTTCTTTAAGTTTCTATTTAGTCATTCATTTATGCCACATTTTGTTTTCTACCAACCCCCCCCAAAAAAAATAATTTTGCAGTAGTATGGAAATCAAAAAGAGAGTCCATGTCTGCCATTAAAGTCTGAAGTACTGTCTCAGTCTTGCTGAGTTTGGAAAGGCCCATGATCAAGTAGGTTGGATGCAATAAAAATGGATTTTTTTAATATTTTTTTTAATTTTTAATTTTTTTATTTTTTTTTAATTTTTTTATAAAGCTTTTTATTTACAAAACATGAGTGACCTTTCAACATTGACCTTTGCAAAAAAACTTTTTTTTTCCCAAGCTTTTCCTTTCCTTCCCCCCAGCCCCCACCCCTAGATGACAGGTAATCTAATACATGCTAGATAGGATAAATTATATGACAAATACAATACATGTATACATATCTATACAGTTATCTTACTGCACAAGAAACATCAGATCTAGAAAGAGAAGAAGAAAAAAA
>JAJPUD010007932.1:34345-44658 GCA_023553655.1 Myrmecobius fasciatus | reverse complement strand
TTTAAATGTTTGGTAGAATTCACATGTAAATCCATCTGGTCCTGGGGATTTTTTCTTAGGGAGTTGATTAATGACTTGTTCTATTTCTTTTTCTGAAATGGGACTATTTAAGTAATTTATTTCCTCTTCTGTTAATCTGGGCAATCTATATTTTTGTAGATATTCCTCCATTTCACTTAGGTTATCAAATTTATTGGCATACAGTTGGGCAAAGTAACTCCTGATTATTGCTCTGATTTCCTCTTCATTGGTGGAAAGTTCTCCCTTTTCATTTTTGAGACTAACAATTTGATTTTCCTCTTTCCTTTTTCTAATTAAATTAACTAGAGGTTTATCTATTTTGTTGGTTTTTTCATAAAACCAACTTTTAGTTTTATTTATTAATTCAATAGTTTTTTTACTTTCAATTTTACTAATCTCTCCTTTTATTTTTAGGATTTCAAGTTTGGTATTTGATTGGGGGTTTTTAATTTGTTCTTTCTCTAGCTTTTTTAGTTGCAAGCCCAATTCATTGATTTTCTCTTTTTCTATTTTATGCAAATAAGCATCTAGAGATATAAAATTTCCCCTTATTACCGCTTTGGCTGTATCCCACAAATTTTGGTATGTGGTCTCATTATTGTCATTCTCTTGAATGAAATTAGTAATTGTATCTGTAATTTGCTGTTTCACACATTCATTCTTTAGGATAAAATTATTTAGTTTCCAATTGCTTTTTGGTCTATTTTCTCCTGGCCTTATATTGCATGTGATTTTTATTCCGTCATGATCTGAAAAAAAATGCATTTATTATTTCTGCCTTCCTGCATTTGATTTTGAGGTTTTTGTGTCCTAACACATGGTCAATTTTTGTATAAGTTCCATGGACTGCTGAGAAAAAAGTAAACTCCTTTCTGTCTCCATTTAATTTCCTCCAAAAATCTATCATACCTAACTTTTCTAACATTTTGTTTACCTCCTTAACTTCTTTCTTATTTATTTTGTGGTTTGATTTATCAAGTTCTGAGAGAGGGAGGTTGAGATCCCCCACTATTATAGTTTTGCTGTCTATTTCTTCTTGCATCTCTCTGAACCTTTCCTCTAGGAATTTCCATGCTATACCACTTGGTGCATATATGTTTAGTATTGATATTGCTTCATCATCTATGGTACCCTTTAGGAAGATATAATTTCCTTCTTTGTCTCTTTTAATTAAGTCTATCTTTGCTTTTACTTGGTCTGAGATCAGGATTGCTACCCCTGCTTTTTTTGTTCACCTGAAGCATAATAGATTCTGCTCCAGCCTTTTACCTTCACCCTGTATGTATCTCTATGTTTTAGATGTGTTTCTTGTATACAACATATTGTTGGATTCTGGTTTTTAATCCACTCTGCTATCTGCTTCTGCTTTAAGGGAGAGTTCATTCCATTCACATTCACAGTTAAAATAACTAATTCTGTATTTCCTGCCATCTTATTTACCCTAGCTTATGCTTTTCTCTTTCTTATCCCCTTTCCCTCCTCCCTACTATTTTGCTTTTGAAAACCACTTCCCTCAAACAATCCTTCCCCTTTAGAGCCCCACCCACCCCTTTTTCCCCCCTTTCCCTCCAGTTTCCTTATAAGTACGTCTATTTTTCCCTCTGAGCCAAATCTGATGAGATGGAGATTAACCCAATTCTCATTCCCCTCCCTTTTCTCCCCTCAATCATTATAGGTTTTCTTTGCCCCTACATGTGATGTAATTTCCCTTATTTTACCTCCTTTTCCTCTTCTTCCAGTGTTATCCCTTTTCTACCTCTAATTTCTTTTTCAGTTTATCATATCATAAGATTCATAAAATCACAATAAACATATAATAATAATCATAAAATCACAGTAATCATATGATAATAATCATAAAATCACAGTAATCATATCATAATCCTAATGTAATAATCGATTCATAAAATCAACCCTCATTCTATAAGTATCTATAACATAAATATAGTTCTCAAGAGTTATTTTTTCTTGTTACCTTTTTATGTTTCTCTTGTGTTCTGTGTTTATAGATCAAATTTTTTGTTCAGTTCTGGTCTTTTCAGTAGAAATAGGTGAAATTCTCCTATATCATTGAATGACCATCTTCTTCCCTGGAAGATAATGCTCATTCTAGCTGGGTAACTTATTCTTGGCTGTAATCCAAGTTCCTTTGCCCTTCTGAATATCTGATTCCAGGCCCTTCGATCCTTCAAAGTAGAAGCTGCTAGGTTCTGTGTGATCCTAATTGTAGCTCCCCGATATTTAAATTGTTTCTTTCTGGCTTCTTGTAATATCTTTTCCTTGGTATGATAGTTCTGGAATTTAGCCACGATATTTCTGGGGGACTTAATTTTTGGGTTTCTTTCAGGAGGTGATCGGTGAATTGTTTCAAGGAGTATTTTGCCTTCTGGGTGTAAAATATCAGGGCAGTTTTCTTTTATGATTTCCTGGAATATAGTGTCCAGGTTCTTTTTTTCATCATGGCTTTCAGGAAGCCCTATAATCCTTAGATTGTCTCTCCTAGATCTATTTTCCAGGTCAGTTGTTTTTCCTAGGAGATATTTCATGTTTTTCTCTATCTTTTCATTTTTTTGTTTTTGTTCAACTGATTCTTGAAGTCTTGATGAGTCATTAATTTCCAATTGTTCGATTCTAATTTTTAATGTCTTATTTTCTTCAGTTACTGTTTTTAGTTCCTTTTGTAATTGACCAATTACATTTTTTTGTTCATTGCATTCTTTTTCCATTTTTTCTATTTTATTTTGCAGTGATCTCATTTCATTTCCCCATGTTTCTTCTCTCTTTTAAGATTTTTTATACAATCTTCAAAGAAAGCCTTGTGACATGGAGACCAATTTATGTCTCTCTTTGGGGCTTTTTCTGGAGTTGCTTTACCTTTAGGGGCCTCAGGATTTGAGGTCTGTTCTTCCCTCTCTCCATAAAAGTTGTCTATGGTGAGAGCTCTTTTTGGTTTTTTATTCATTTTTTTTAAAGGTGTGAGGTCTGTTTAGGGCAAAGGTGGGACAGCTGCTTTAATTTGCCCTGGGGCAGTTCTGCTGATTGAGTTATTTCAGGAACTGGGCAGTTCTGCTGATTGAATTATGTCAGGGGCTGGGCAGCTCTGCTGATTGAATTATTTCTGGTGCTTATCAGTCCTGTTGTTTGATTGATTGCTTTAAGGTGCTGTGTAATGGCAGCTAGGTCCCATGCTCATCAGGGGTTCAGTGGTTCACAATCTATCCCCCTCAAAAGGCAGACCCTCCAAACCACCTGCCCACAATCAGGACAATTGTTCCAAGAGGCTCGCAGAAGACTCCCAGGTGTGTGAAAAGCACAACGCTCCCACTCCTGTTCGGACTCCTGTTCCAGCTCCCTGCTCCAGCTCCCTGCCCCAGTCTCCCTGCGCTGCAGTCTGGGTTCAGTAGGCCACCCCCTGCCCCATTAAAACAGACCTGTTTTGAGGTTCTTCCAGAGTATCTTCTTCTAGAATCGTGTTGTTCTCC
The DNA here is from genome assembly GCA_023553655.1 of Myrmecobius fasciatus. Classification (NCBI taxonomy): domain Eukaryota; kingdom Metazoa; phylum Chordata; class Mammalia; order Dasyuromorphia; family Myrmecobiidae; genus Myrmecobius; species Myrmecobius fasciatus. Next base: position 41,155 of record JAJPUD010007932.1, on the reverse strand, counting down.
AGATATTGTGGATTTTTTTGCTTCAGAATCAGCCTAGAGGCTTCATATGTTGTTGGTTTGAGGGGAGGTTAGAGGAGGTTACAGAGACTCCTGTCTGATCTCCGCCACCATGGCTCCACCCGGAAGGAAGTCAAAAAATGGATTTTTTTAAACAAAAAAGCAACCCTTAATGACTATCTACCGAACCATAAGAAGTTGCAATCTGAGTCAATAGATACAATACACACACCTACAAAATTAATGTCCTTGAATTTTTGAAATATAATGTTGTCCCTGTCTATACCAAAATTTGGGGACTTAAAGGAAGTTTTCACAATATGTTATTGTTAATAATTAAAATGAATTAAGAATAGCATTTATATAGCACTTGAAAATTTGCAAAGTACTTCACAAATATTACTTCATTTGATTCTCACCACAACCCTGGAAGGTAACAATTGTCATTATCCCCATTTTGCAGATGTGGAAACTGAGGCAGATGGAAGCTGTGTCCAGCTAGTAAATGTATGGGTTCAGTTTTGAACCCAAAATTTCCTTATTCCAAGTCTTATTCACTGTGTCACCTACCTGCCAAAAGACTCAACAAGGCCTGTAGCACAAAAGCTATAGGCATTTATACTGTCACATTTAACTCACAGAAAGGAAGACCCAAAGCCTAAAAGGAAACACTCAGAGGCAAGGAAATAAAGAAATATTCCAAAAAGGAAAAAGGAATTTAAGGCAAAGGATACCATAGTATCTCAATTGTCACAAATGATAAATGATTCAGTGATTAGAGGGATTAGTTACTGGATCCTCATTTGTAGTGGCCTTTGGTGATGGAGTTGCAGAAGAATTTTTAGATGTTTAACAACCAGTTCTTTGAAAATGCAAGACACACTTTTAAATTTAATATGGGTACTTAACATTTTATCCATCATTTTCTTATGTCTGAACAATCCACAAAATAGCAAATCAAGCTCTAATTTGTGTCACTTATCAATTTCCAAGTTGTAAATGCTTACACTAAAAATTTCACATTCAGCTCTTATAAATTGCTGTAATCTGGTTCAACACATACTTGACTATTCCTATCTTTTTTCATCTTTTCAATTTTGATTCGTACATAGCTTATTATTAGTGATTTGGAACAATGTTTTTCATGGTTTTTAATAATCAGCAATTATGCTGGCTCTAACACACTCCAACTTTTATACCACAGTCAATATAGGAAAGACCTAAGTGTAGGAAATCATTACAGCTCATTTAGAATAGGTACCTTTGGACCTGGCACACTAGGCCTTTGACAGTCCAAGACTACCATGAGGCACTGGAACAGGGATTTTGGATCATCAACCGTCTGATCTTAAGAAGCCTAATAAGTTGACTGAAGGGACATGAACTATAGAATCCTAAGAAAGGACATGTGTATTTATTAAGTGACTCTATGTGCCATTCATTGTGCTAAGCATTTTATAAATATTATCTCATTTAATCCTCACAACTGAGTAGGTGCTGTTATGATCTTCATTTTACCATTGAAGAAACTGAGGCAAGTAGAGGTCTGTTAGGTGACTTGCTCGAGATCACATAGTTCATAAATATTTGAACATAAATTTGATCTCAGGTCTTAGGATTTTAGATTTAGAATTGAATAGGATCCAGATGATGAAATTAAAATCATTTCTAGTCATATGAAAAGTTGCTCCAAATCACTACTGATCAGAGAAATGCAAATTAAGACAATTCTGAGGTACCACTACACACCTATCAGATTGGCTAAAATGACAGGAAGAGATAACGATGAATGTTGGAGGGGATGTGGGAAAACTGGGACACTAATACATTGTTGGTGGAACTGTGAACGGATCCAGCTATTCTGGAGAGCAATTTAAAGCTATGCTCAAAAAGTTATCAAACTGTGCATACCCTTTGACCCAGCAGTGTTTCTATTGGGCCTATATCCCAAAGAGATCTTAGAGGAGGGAAAGGGACCCACCTGTGCAAGAATGTTTGTGGCAGCCCTTTTTGTAGTGGCTAGAAACTGGAAACTGAAGGGATGCCCATCAATTGGAGAGTGGCTGAATAAATTATGGTATATGAATGTTATGGAATATTATTGCTCTGTAAGAAACGACCAGCAGGATGATTTCAGAGAGGCCTGGAGGGACTTGCATGAACTGATGCTGAGTGAAACGAGCAGAACCAGGAGATCATCATACACAGCAACAACAGTATTACATGATGATCAATTCTGATGGACATGGCTCTCTGCAACAAAGAATTGTCTCAAACCAGTTCCAATTGTTCATTGAAGAAAGCCATATACACCCAGAGAGAGGGAAATGAAATGTGGACCACAACATAACATTTTCATGATCTCTATTGACATTTGCTTGCATTGTGTTGCCTTTCTCTGATTTTCTTTTTTTTCTTGTAGATAGGATTTTCCTTGCATAACTTGTCAAGTATGTCAACATTGTTAACATGTAGTGGACTTCCTGCCATCTAGGGGAGGGGAGGGGACTGGGGGTAAAATTTGTAATGGAAAGTTTTGTAAAGATCAATGCTGGGGAACTACCCATACATATGTTATACAAATAAAAAGCTTTAATAAAAATTAAAAAAAAAGAATTGAATAGGATCTTTAAAGTCACCTAATACCACCCTCTTAATTAGTTGAGAAACTGAGGTATTAGGTCACCCACAAACATCAAGTGACAAGGTTGAGATTTGATTCCTAGTCCTCCATCTCCAAATCTTCTATTCTTTCCTCCATCGTACATTTCTCATCCATTGAAAAGAGGTCTTTAAAAGAAATAGGACATTGCATATAATTCCTATTCTCAATTAAAAATCAGAAGAATTGAACTTTCTATATACTTCCCACAAAGAAAAAAAGAAAAAGTCAAACTAAAATAAGTTAAATTACTTTTAACTACTTTAAACTACTTGACAGATTTATTTTTCTAGTCTGTTAGCAGGCTATATAGGAAAAATAAAATTTCTTTATTCTTGCCTTAGAATATACTTTTCTTGTTCCTGCCTCTGTATCTTTCCTCATGGTATTCTGTGTCTCTAGGATGTCCTTTTCACATCTTTTATTCTTGAAAGGTCTAAGTCAAGAGAGCTATCACCTAATACTCTATGTGTCTGTCATTTCCTTTACTATCTTTTAAGATCCCTTAAACATAAAGACTACAGCTAATTCATATTTGTTACCCCCAGAGCACCTAGCACATTGTCTTGTACATGTTATAGATGCTTAGTAAGTAAGTTTTGAGTGATATGATCAATGACTTCAGACGATCTCTGAGGAAATAAAATGGAAGATGTCAAGATAAAAAATGGAAGCTAGAAAGCAATGATGAGTCTGTACTGCCTTAAGTGCCTATGGTTTCAAAAGCTAAACCCAAAGAACTAAAGGCTCCCATAGGCATCAGTCTTCTTTATTTGCTATTTGGATTATTATCATCACAAACTTCAAAGCAATTTCACTCCCTTCTATAAACATTTGTTTAAATTTGGCAGTTAAATAACATTCAGAGAATATATTATGTCCAAGACACAGTATACCATAACATTATGAAGCATGGCTGGCTTATATATTAGTTTGCAAGCACTTAAACTCCTAAAAATTATTGGGTATCAAGCAAAAATAATGAAAGTATTAAAGTTAACTCAGATGATCTTAGTGGAAGAACAGTGTCTATATTTGGGACATATGGCAGATCCACAGAATCATTTCCAAGTCATAATCTATGTCTCTAGTAAATATTAAACCAGACATCAAATACTTCAATAGTCAGGATTTTTGTGTACACTTCACGTATTCATTTTGCTGCTGTTATTATTCACTGATTCAGTAATTCAATGCCTTGGAGGTGTAGAGGGGAAGGGCAGAATTTAATTAATTCAATAAGTAGATAAGATTATCTAGTGTGCTATCAAAGAGCACTGATTTTGGAGAGGGATGATGAGAGGGTTTTTTTTTTTTTTTTCTCATTCCCATTACTGCTTATATATCAGAGTCATAAATAAGATTATTTTCTCTTGAGGCAAAAATCACTGGGTTGGGAGAAAGAGTGAGAGGTAACAGGTTATGGCTATAGGACAGAAATCAATATAAATCTGGGTGTAGTCCATGGAAGGGGTTGGTCTTACTCTCATTTTAGTGGAGATTAAGGAGAGAAAAAAAAAAGGACCACAATGGGGCGTGGAGTTAGCCCATGGTTGCTTGTACCATGTAGCAATGTCCAGCAACAAAGGATCTCAAAGTCAGAGAGATCTCAGTAATCTTGAGAAGGGAATTTTCATCTCAGAGAAGACAGCACATCATTCAGAGGTTGATACCCTAAGACAAAGCCCTATTCCCCTCATGCTGTTAGTCATGTCTCTGCTATCTATGTTATGTTGGATAAATCATTTAATTTCCAAGAATCTATGTTTTTCTATAAAATGGGAGTGAGACTTGCCTTATCTGCAACACAAGATCTTGGTAGACAAAGGTAACTGATGAATTATCATGTTGTAGGAATCTACATGGGCTAGAACTATGTAAATTTTCACCAATAATTGAGCTCCTACCATTGGTTCCATTAGCCTGCTTCCACTGATTGGTCCTATATTCAGTATGAGGAAAAAAAATAAGACTAGAAAAGAAATGCACACAAGATACTCAAAGAAATCTGAAGAGGAAGGCACATCTGTCAGCTACAAGAGGTCAGAAAAGATTTTAGGGAGGAGGTGACATTCGAATTTGGTCACAATGTCAGAGATTTAGAGAAAGCCTATTTTAGGCATGAGGAGCTATAGGAATGCACAGGGATGTACAAATGCTTTGTCTAAGTAATGAGTTGGAAAAAAACTATTTACCCTTTAGAGCAAAAAAAAAACATTTAATTCACCAAAACAGCAATTAAATAGCTGGTAATAAAGATTCTTGAACATATTTGCCTACCTCTAAAAGGCAAAAAATGTATTCCCTTTGAGCTGATAGAGACATGTAGCTTTTAATAAGTATTATTTATTGAGACAATTCTGCATTTTCACATTTGATTTAATTGTAACAACTGCTAAGATGATTCTAGAGTCAAGACAGATACTGCTAATAAAGCTGAGCTTCATGTAGGATAATTTGGGCTTGTCCTGGGCTGGATCATCTATGCTCTTTCACTTATCTCCAGATGCAGTGATGTAATACTTGTGTTCAAGATTCATTAACTATTTAAAGACCCAGGAACACTTTTGGAGATTTTTTTACTCTCATCTCATTATCCCCACCCAGAAAAACTAAGTAAATATCCAAATTACTACACATACATGTAAATGCATATATACATATACACACTTGCATGCACACAATAACTAGACTCACTAACTACTTGTGAATATTTTTTGTTGTTGCTGCTGATTTGTTTCAGTCATGTTCAACTCTTCACGACCCAGTCTGGGGTTTCCTTAACAAAGACCCTGCAGTAGTTTCCCATTTCCTTCTAAAGTTCATTTTACAGATGAAGAAACTGAGGCAACAGGGTTAAGCAACTTGTCCAAGGTCACACAACTAATAAGTATTTTAGACCAGATTTAAACTCCTGTCTTTCTAACTCTAAAACCAGCCTACTATTCTGCCACCTAGTACCTGTAATTATACAGTATACGAAATTAAAGAAATTAAAGAAAAGTTTTATTAATTGACAAATGAAAAAGAATTTCAAGATGAATCCCTTTTTTTCATGCTGGACTCTTAGAAAAATAGGCAGACATGCTCCCTCAAGTAACACTCTTCCAAAGAGTCATATACAAATGTTTATTGCAGATCTTTTGTTCTATACAAACAGACTGATTTCAGAAAAACCTGGAAAGACTTAAATGAATTGTTGCTAAGTGAAGTGAGCAGAATCAGGAGAACCTTGTACAAAGTGACAAGATTGTGTCATGATCAACTATGATAAATTTAGCTCTTCTCAGAAATACAATGATGCAAAACAAGTCCAATAGATTTGATGTGGAAAATGCCATCTGCATCTAGAAAAAGAACTATGGAAGCTAAATGCAGATTGAATCATCCTATTTTTCTTTTTTTTGTTTGTTTTTCTTTCTCATGTGACTTTCCCTTTTGTTCTGATTTTTCTTTCCCAATGTAACTAATACAGAAATATGTTTAAAATGATTGTGCCTGTCTAACATGTATCAAATTGTTTGCTGTCTTGGGGAGAGAAGGACCTAAAGGAGGGAGAAGAAAGAAATTTTTGAAATTCAAAAAATTACAAAAATGAATGTTGAAAACTATTTTTAAATGTAATTATAAAAACTAAAATACTATTAAAATAAAAAAGAGCTACATACAACTAAAAGCAGCTAAGGAACAACCTGATGAGCCTATATGTAGCTCTTTGGCTTTTTTTAATAGCACTTTATTTTTACAATTACATTACAAAATTATCGATGTCAAAAATGAAAAAGAATAATTCACAACAATTGAAATAAAGAAAATTATTTTGTCCAATTATATGCCAACAACACTAAAAGCTTTAATGAAATGGATAAATATTTAAAAGAATGCAAATTATAACATGAGCACTACATTACAGAATATGAAGACATAGACTTTCTTCCTGTAGTAATTATATCTTCTTAAATTTTTGATGTAAAGTAAATTATTATTTTAAGTGTCTACTATATACCAGACATTGTGTAAGCATTTGAGATAAAAAGGAAAGAAAATTAAAGTCCCTGAACTCAGAGAAGACAATATGCAATGTATGTATAACAATGTATAAATATATATATATATATATGTATATAGATACTGACATACTGCATAATTAT
>JAJPUD010007932.1:0-34245 GCA_023553655.1 Myrmecobius fasciatus | reverse complement strand
ATATATATATATATGTGTGTGTATATATATATATATATATATATAAATTGAATAACCTCAGAGCTAAAATTCCAGCATGAAAGAGAGTTGGGAATGGTTTCTTGAAGAAGGTAGACTTTAGCTGAGACTTCAAGAAAGCTAGGAGATGGAATGGAAGAGGAAGAAAGTTCCAGGTAAGGAAGACAGCCAGTGGAAATGCTTAGAGTTGGGAGATGGATAATAAAGTTCAAGATAAAAAGCACCAGTCTCAGGGATTGTAGAGAAAATGGCAGGGAGTAAAGTGTAAGATGATTGAAGGAAAGGAACCTTATGCCATTTTCATACTGATGTATAATTCTAATGGATTTGTAATCTCATCAATTAGATATTTTTTCATGGTATTAATTTATTGCTTTTGAGCAGAGTCATTCATATTGCATCTTATAGTGAATATAACACTAGATTTGGAATCAGAAAAAATGTTCTAGTCCCACCTTTAACACAAATTAATGGTTAATTTCAGACAAGTCACTCATCTTCCTTGGGACACAGTTTCTTATTCCATAAAGTGAGAAAGTTTGGAGTAGAGGATTCATTCAACCAAAATTTTTAACTACTTACTATCTCAGGCACTATAATAGATACAAGAATACAAAGCCAGAAACAACATAATTTTGCTCTTGAAGAGCATCCAGTTTTCTAGTGGATCTGAAACACATTCATGAATTAATATAATATAACATAGAAAATGAACATAAAGGAAAAATCCAAAGTATTCCAGAAAAAGTTGAGGACACTTTTCAACTGAGAGAATCAGGAAAGATTTTATGAATGAACCTAAGCTGTGTCTTTAAGAATGAAAAGTTATTTCAGTAGGCAGAGATAAGTGATAAATGCATTCCAGGAATGGAGTTGAGGTAGAAAAATAGAGAGGAAAACATTATAACTGGGATGTTGATGGTATGAGAGATAACTAGATGATAAAGAAGGTAGAACACTAAACTTAAAGACAGGCATACCTGAATTCAAATCATGCCTTCAGATGCTCACAAAGCTAATTGACCCAAAATTTGAGTAATTTAATCTATCTATGTCTCAGTTCCCCTCATCTGTAAAATGAAGGGATTGGATTAATGTCTTCTAAGAACACTGACAGCTCTGTCTATGATCTCATAGACATTTTGGGAGTAAGTTAAAATAAGAAATCTTTAAAATCCCTTGTACCTGTATGATTCTTGAGATATTACAATTATTAGAAAAGGAAAGAATAAACTTGATTACATTCATTAACTTTGATGAGCTGGCACACTTGTGAAGGATTCTATATAGTGTATGAAATGTTCACATCTTTATTAACTTAAATTCTATAGACTATGTCTTATGTTACCTCCTTGTAAGTAAATTTATGTTCATATCATAAAAATTAGGAAGAACATTTAAAACAAAAAGGTAATAGTGTAGCAGAAAAACCACTGAACTTCAATTCAATGGACTCTATCCCCATTGAAGCTATGTTACCTTAGACAAATCATTTCACTTTTGTGGACCTCAGTTTATTTTTCTGTACAATGGAGAAATAAATTTTGAACAACCTTCTTTACAGGGTGATCACAAAAATTAAGTGGAAATATATATTAAAAAATCTTATAAACTTTTAATCAATCTAAATTATTAAAATGAAAAACAATAATTTTAAGCTAATAATATTTGGTCTCTTAGCTTCCAAGCTACTAAGATTAAGAGATACTTTTGATGATCTCACTCTAATAAGTGAAGACATAAAAGTTCAAGCATCTCTTCCTGTTCAAAAAAGTAGTAACAAAACCTAACTAAATAAAATTTTCTTGATAAAATAAAATGGATCATAGAAAAATTAGTCCTTCCATAACACCAAGTTAGTTCACCATTTGATCTATGCAACAGCCTTAGAAGATAGTTGTTATTTTTATTCTCTATTTTACATTTGAGAAACTGATGCAAGTGGCAGTTAATTGATTTGTTCAGGGTCATGCATCTAATATCTTGTTGGAGTCGAAAAAGTTGGGGACCCTGATGGGAAGTTTGTATTTGAATTGAGGATAAGAGGGTGTGGTGTGTGGCTCCCTTGAGGACATGAGACCCTGAGACTTGACAAAGATTACTGATGATGGCTCAAATAAAAGAGCTATTCAAAAGTGATCTTAAAAAAAAAAAAAACCATGGGCTTGCCTTGAGACATGCTCTGTTATCAAGAGGAGAACTCCGCCTACTTTCTGAATTCCTCATTTCAATAGAAACTTAATTCCTAATAATGTGTGGGCTAGTGGATAAAGGGCTTGACCACAGAGAGTGGGGGAAGGAAGGAGGCAAGGAGGGGCAAAGCAAGGAGGAGGGGCTAAGCTAGGAAGGGGGGGCTAAGCTAGGAGGCCAGGCTAAGAGAAGAGGGAAGATATAGTGAGACAGGCTGGCTGGAAGGGAGGAGCTGAATAAAGAACTACTTTACTTCATCTTCCTCTGGCTTGTGACTCTCCTTTGGTGGAATATGCTGGTCATATCCAGATACACACCGAAGTTCGGGAGGAAGAGGTGAGATCCCGTTGCCCTCAGGTATAATACCTGGCAATATCTGAGGCCAGTTTTGAATTTAGGTCTTCCTGACTCCAATCCCAAGGCTCTATCTACTATATTACTTAGCTTTCTTCAAAAACAAAGTGTATGATCCCAAAGAACTTACATTCTATGGGGGCTGGAGGCTAAGGGGAAAAAGGGAGGACATGCATTCACATTATGTAGTCGAAAGATATATTGAGAGTATTTACAAGGTAATCTAGGCATTCCTAGAAGGAACAGCTAGAAATATCAAGAAAGATTTCAAGGAGAAGGTGCTTGAGTTTGATCCTTTATAAAATGCTAAGAATTTTGAAAAGCAAAGGAAAGGATTGGGTTTATTTCAGAAATCAAAGAACTAAATAATAATAGCTAGCTTTTGTATAGTTTAAGGTTTACAAAGCACTTTATAAATGTGCATTTTAATTCTCACAACAACCAAGGAAGTAGGCACAGACTTAAAGGGAATGGGTACAAGTTGAATCTTGATTCAAATAAGACATAAGAGAAGAGGAAACAGGTAGCATAAAAACAATATACAATTAACACAGTGGCCACCATTACACTAAAGACAATATAACAAAACAAACAAACAAATAAATAAACAACATATAACATACATCATTCATTACCACTGCAAAGAAGCAACAGCTGAATTTCTTGGCTGGGAGAATCCCTGGTCACAGCCATTCAGAATCTCAGGAAAGGGAAATATCCAAGGCAATATATACAGTCTTTGCTGGGTGAGATTCTTAAAACTCCTTTCCACTAAGGGGATTTTATAGGCTGAGAACAAAGAAGTCATGATGTTAAGTATTCTCATTTGATATGTGACTCTTGAGACAAAGCAGCCTTTCAGGTGTAGGGTGCTTCAGCTTGAAGGATCCACCAAGGAGAATATTCATTCTTTAGGATAACTGAATTTATTCAAGGAACTGGCCAGGTTTCCGATGCAAACATAGGTCACAATAAAGGACACTTATTTATCAATGCACAAGAAAGGTGGCCTTCCCTTCTTATGTTTCCTCGCATTCCTTCAGATAACTGCAAGCATGTTCTCAGCAAAAAGTTACACACACACAAAAAAGGAACTCAATATGGACAAACTATTTAAACACGGAAAAATTGTTTATTTTTTTTTACATAGACATGCAAACCATATGTTTTAGATTCATGTCAACAATATGGAAACTCAAAAGGAAGATTGGCAGACTTAAGGTAAAAAATAGTAATCATATTATACAAACAAGGTGCCGAAAAAGAATAGAAACAAAGGCACTAGGGGGAGGAGGAGGGCTCATAATTCTGAAAAACCCACTCACATGGGGAATGGATTCAATAGACAACAGTAAATATATACCATGAAGAGTATAGCACCCTTCAAAATCTATAAAGAAATAAACAGGGAGGGACGGATAGATGGGGAAGCAAAGGGTGAAGGAAGAAGACAAGGGAAGGATCTTTGGGTGGAGAGGGGGGGAGTTAAATAATAGCAAAATAATAACAAAAAAGTTACACAAAAGGCATGACTGATTCCTTACTTAAGATTCCTTACTCACTAGGATTTCTTACAATAAGCACTCTTATTATCTCCATTTTGCAGATAAGGCAATTAAGACCAACTCAGGAAAAGTGATTTGTGCAGGACACAGGGCTAGTAAGTGTCTGAAGTCAAAATTGACCTCAGTTCTTCCTTACTCCAGATTCAGTAGTGTGCACATTATTGCATCTAGCTGCCTCACTAAATTAGGAGGTTGGCCAACCTCTCAAGGCTGAAGAGGAAGCGGGATGTGGTATGCTTGTTTGTTTTGCAAATATTTTAATAAATACCAGAAAATCCCATGTTCTGTAGTACATAGTTCTGTATTATGAAGTTAGATGACATTTCACTTCATTAAAGAATCTTAGCTTTTTGGTGAATAGCAATTCAATTCAATTCAAAAAACATCCTGGAATTTGTGGAGTGATATACTAACTTAATGGATAACCTAATCAGTCCAATCAGGATAAATCTTCTACTAATTAGTTATGTGGCTATGAGCAAAAAGTACCTTTGCCATTTGAGGTCCTCAGTTATTTTGTTGTTATTAAATGTCAGGGTAAAATATGTAGCCTAAAGGTTATCTTTCTATAATCTGATTTAGTTTGGATTCAGCAGATACTGAAAGAGAAGAGACTAGCAATGAAAAGTTATTTGTATTTACCCAGGTTCTGATCACTGAAGGCCTACATTTAAAAAGTGCCAGATGTTCTTACATAGAAGATATGTCCAGATTTCACGGAAAAATACTAGCAGGAAGAAAGTCCTCCTCACAGAGCAAGTCTTCTGAAACTGGGGTTCACAGATCACCTCCTCAAATGTGTATATCAGGACTCCACAAATTTGAATAAGAAAAAAATAAATCTTTTTACACACACACATACACACACACACACACACACATCCTTCACATACATACTCTGTTCATCATTCAAAATGCTGGGGATAAAAATATGAAACAAGACACAGTTTATGTGCACAAAGACTTTACAATATAATCAGCGCATTAAGTATAGGGATAGCTAATACAAGTTATACTCAATCACTAAACATTTATAAAGGGTCTCCCTTACACTCTGCACTGGACTCAGTGCTGGAAAGTACTCATAAGAAAATGAGACAGATGCTTTTCATTGCAAACTCTCCTAGAACCAATAACTTTGAATGGTTGCCTTCAAGAAGCTTACATTCTACTTGAGAGAACAAGAACACAAAATACTTACAATGCTAAAAAAATTAAAACATTCTGTAAGCACTAGGGCAGCAGAGGGCTAGTTACCAACAACTAGAGAAATCATTAGGGCCTCTTGAAGAAGATAGAACTTGAACTGAACCTTGAAGGGAGCAAGTGAAGAGGCAGAGGAAAAAAAGAATATGGGGACAGATTGTGAAGGGTTTCAAATGACAAAAAAAGAGCTTGAATTTTAAATTGTAATGTGCACAATGTACAGGAGAGAAAAGCAAAAATGGAAAAATTACTTAGAATTAATGCAATTATGGAAACCTCCATGATGGGACCTTTATAATAGACCCTGAATTCAAAGCAATTGAATACATATTTATTAAAAAATTTTTGTAAGATGGGATGAATAGAGTGCTGCCTTTAACTTAGTATGAATCCTCCTTTGATCCATACTAGCTGTGGGATGCTGGACAAGACACTTCTTAATCTCAATACCATCCTCATTTATACTCCCTTGACAACTCTGTAATGCTCTGAGGTAAGGAGCCCTCAAAATTCATATTGATAAAGGATTTTTTCATAAAAGCTCCTTCTACCTATAAAATTACAGATACAGTAAAAAAAAGTATCTCAACAGGCAAAAATATAAAGAAAAGAGATCATTTCTAGGTTATTCTGTAATTAGTAACACAATTTTCAAACACAGAGCCTCAGGGTAGAAATTTAGTTTTCAAAACATGTCTAGGGGGGGCAGCACAGCAGCTCGGTGGCGCAGTGGATAGAGCACCAGCCCTGAAGTCAGGAGGACCTGAGTTCAAATCTGGTCTCAGACACATAACAGCTGTGTGACCCTGGGCAAGTCACTTAACCCCAATTGCCTCAGCAAAAAAAAAAAAAAAAAAAAACATGTCTAGGGAACATAAATATCTTGTTCTAGCTCTGCTTGTGGTGGGGAAATGAGAGAATATAAAACATTCCTACATTTTAAAATATTAATAATAAAAGTCACAAAATAATTAAAAGAGTAGAATATAAAACAGGGCTTGAAGTCAGAAAGATCTGAGTTCAAATCCAGCCTCAGACACTTATTAATCTTATGACCCTTGGCAAGTCATTTAAGCTGTTTGCCTTAGTTTCTTCAACTGTAAAATGGGGATAATAACAGCAACTACTTCACAGAGTCATTGTGAGGATTAATGGAAGATGGAAGAAAAAAGCACAATTAAAGAATGTCATACAGGGAAAGAACCTCAGAAAGAATATACCATCTATCTGCTTCCTGTAGCTCTAAGCTACATTCTTATAGGAAAGAACTTGGTTAGACATCTGGGACCAATTCTCATGAGTGGCCCTATCTATCAGTATAACTAGTTCAGATCATTTCTCCATTTCTACTATCTATAAATGACATAGGAAGAAGGTAGGAGTATATTCCATTTTTCTATAATTCCAATTACAAGAAATATTTTTCACATGTTCACTGGCAATCTACCTCTTTATAACTGTCCCTAACATTTACTTTGTATATATTTTGCATTTATTTATGTATATATTTTGTATTTATTTATGCTCTTTAGTCCCATAGAATATAAGCTCCTTGAGGATGATATATTTTTGTCTTTGAAAACCCAAAGGTCTAACACAGTATTTGGAGCACTGTATTTACTTACTTAATGTTTGTTGATTAATTCATCCTGGTTTTCTAGGACCAAGCATAGCAAGTTTAATCATATAATTATACTTGAAAGATTTGGAAGGATTTATTAGGTTCCCTTAAAATTTGTCTTTGCCAAAGTAGAACTTTTGACTTCATTCACCAAATATTCATATGATATATCCACGTGGTCACATTCTTTTTATTTGTTTCTTTAAAATGGCTTTAGAATGAGAAAAACCAACTCATGGAGGACTCATTACTACAAGAAAGTATCATCACCAAAATAACAATAATAAGTATTTATATAACATTTGGGAACAGCTAAGTGATACAGTAGAGTGTGGGGGCTAGAATAAAGAAGACGATATTAAATCCAGACTCAGATACTTACTAGCTATGTGACCCTGAACAATTCACTTAATTCTGATTGCCTCAATTTCCTCATCTATGAAATGAGCTAGAAGAATGACAAACCTTTCCAGTATATTTGCTAAGAAAACCTCAGATGGGGTCACAAAAACTCACACATAACTAAAACAACTGAGCAACAACAAAATATAGCATCTTATAATCACAGATATAGAGTTAGAAGTCATCTGATCCCCTTGTCTTATGGAATCTGGGCTCAAGGCCTTACTATATTGTACTTCTAGAGAGTTTGACTTTATAGCAAAAGATTCTAGATATGATAGATATTTGTACCCACACAGTACTATGAGAAAAAAAAAGTTATGCTTTTATAAATGTATCCTTGTTGAGGCAGAGCAGTGGAAACATCTGCTCAACTTGCTATAATCAATTATCAATTAATATTTTACCTTTCTCAAAATATTCCAAAATCTCCTGCTTATCCAGCTGAGGCTCATTGGCTCCTCTAATCTTGATGATATTCATCAATCTTCTAACTTTGTACCTGTCTCTCTCACCTAACTTTGTACCATTTGTCTGATTTGTCAGAATTCTCAAAAGAATATTAATTATTTAGCTATACTAAGCTTAAATGGTTTGAAAAGATGGTACCCTAGATGCATTTGTCATAAAAAGTAAAAAAAAAAAATGCTTAATTAACCTGAAATCTAAAGGTACTGGGATAAATTCTCTAACACTTTCATTTTTGCAAATGGAGAGAAAGTGAGGCTCAAGATCAGTTAAACGATCTAGCTAGGGTCACACAGGTGATAAATGGCAGAATCAGGATTCACACTCTGGTTTTATGAACTCAGACCTTTTGACTCCAAGTTAAAACTTTTTCTATCTTGCCATGCTGCTTTAACATCAATATTATCTCATTTGGTCTTTACAGCAAACCTATGAGATAAAGAATATAGGTATTATGAAGTCCAAGTAGGAGATTTACCTTTGCAATAACTAAAGAAGATCCAAAAAGCAAAACTGATGAGGTTCAGTCCTAATCTTCTGAATTCTCACTCTCAGGTCAATCACCAGTATCTGGGGGAAATAACCAGCCTAAAGTACATAGCACTTCAAACTTTTATCCCTTTTTCTTGAAGTTCTGTCATGAGCTCATCAATAGCTCAAAAGCAATCACACAAGCTGAGTAGCCAAGGGGAAATGAACAAAGCAGAGAACAGGCCTGCTGAGATCCTCACCACCAGCTGAAAAGACATTCACAACAGAATCACGGATGTACTCTCCTCAATTTTCTCAAAGTACTCATAAGACTGGAGCTGAGGAACTCTCAGCAATATGTGTCTGTGCACCAGTCTTTCAACTCAGCTGATGCTGGGCTTCTGTCTACAAGCTCTCAGAATCATCTTACAAAAGTTCAAATATTTCAAAGATTGGTATTTTGTCTTACAAAAAATAAAGGTGTTTCTCCCCTTTCTCCTCCTCTCTTGTTTATCATTGGAGATGTATAGTGACACTATTCTTTCTAACACATCCTCATATGGTATTCATGAAGGTATCTTAATAAGCAAGTGACTGAAGTCTGAAAAATGAGGCAATCCATAGCCCTACTCTCACTTGATGCAATTTTAACAAGTGATTCCTTGACATTTTTCAAATGTTTCACAAAATTATCAAGTCACATCAGCATTTAGAAATTTTATTTGTCTTTTTTGTCCTACTTCTGTTTTCTTTGCTATTGCTCAGGAATTAATATGTTCAGAGTAACATCTCCTAAACTTACCAGTCCTCAATAAAAGATGTTATCTGAAACTAAATGATCCTACCTCAACATAATTTTCTTTAGCTGGTAAAAAAAAAAATATATATATATATATATATCATTCAACTAAAGTAGCATAAAAATACTAAACAAGAGATAAGATCTGGGTTTAAAAATCTTGATCCATTCAGCTACTACTTTTGTGACCTTTAGGCAGGAAATCACTTAACTTTTATGGTCTTCAGTGTCTTCATCAGTATAAGGAGAGGCTTGGACTAGAAGAATGTTGAGAACATCATTTATTCTACTGATAGACTATTCTGCCGGGGGCATTAGACAAAGAAGAATAGCAACAGATAATTATCCAGCAGATTACCATTATTCAAGTAATCACAGAATTCTTGAACTCAAACACTCTATAGAGATGTCCTACCATAGAAAGTTACTCTTCTCAAGCTGGTTTTGCTTTGTAATGTCTTTATGTTGTGTCTTTATACATTATGTTGATAATGGTTTTATTTTTCTTACTATAAAGCTCAAGATAATGAATGCCTGCAGTAGACAAGTACCTTATCAGTGAACAAGGATTTCCTAAAGCTCAAAAATGCAAAAACAACTGTGATTAAAGGATTTGTCTAAAGGCATTTTTCATTGACTACTTGCAAATCCATTAATTATCTTTAATTCATTTTTAAATTGCATTGCCTTGGGCTTATTTTGTTTCTATATCTTAATATCATCTAATCTGAATCAGTTATTGGAAATAAAGGAAATGTGGTTTGCATTAAGAAAGGAAAAACAGTAAAGAGGTTTTATAATTAAGTTTAGAATCACTTATGATTCTATGGTAGAGTTTTAGTTCCAGAGCTAGAAATGTATAACATGTGACTCAGTTTTTTGTTTTGTTTTTTTTATTTTAGGGTGAGATCTGGATTCACCTAGACTTGGTTCAATCTCCAGGGATACTCAATAATAAGTCTTTGACTCATATCCCCGCTTAGTGTCCAACCTGAGAATATCAGATTTTCAATTGTTTCTGTTCTACTTTCTCAAAGACCTTTCTACTCACCTTCAGAATAGATAGTTTACACAAGATCGGACTTGAGAGGTTTTCTCCCTGTACAATGGAAATGTTGAGGAAAAAGACAAAAGTGGAGAGGAGAGCAGAAAGAGAGGAGAGAGGGAAGGGGAGAGGGAAGGTAAGAGAGTGAGAAGGAGAGAAGGAGAGAGAGAGAGAGAGAGAGAGAGAGAGAGAGAGAGAGAGAGTGTGTGTGTGTGTAAGAGACAAGAGAGAGAGAGAAAGAGAGAATGAGGGAGAGGAGAGAACAGGAGAGAGGAGGAGAGAATAAAGGAGGGAGAGGGAAGGAAGAAGAGAACAACTGGAGAGAGAAAAATGGAGGTCTTTCCAACATACACACACATAGATAGAGAAGCTGCAAAAGCTAGTAACCAGTGATAGCCATCAAAATCACTCATCTACCCCAAAATAATTCATCTTTTCTTAGTGTGTCTTCAGTTAAAGCTACCCTCTGAGTCATTCAGCTCTAGCAGTAGATCAATTGGCAAGACCAAAATGTGCCATAACCTTATATTTTAGGTTCGTTAATAACATGTGCTATTTTGTAAGATAATGATCAAAATACTTTATAGCCCTTCATGTTTTATGACAGCACCAATCATTGATCCCACTGAAGAATGAAGTGCAGAGCAACCTTTAAAACTCTGTCTCATCACATAAGGCCAGATCTATGCAGCAGGGATTAGGTGCATAATTTCAGCTCAGTACACCAAGCCATGTTTTTTGAATGTCTCCTTTGTGCCCAACACTGTGATAGGAGGTTTATAAAGGAAATATAAGACATAGTCACTGACTTAAAGAATTCTACAAAATCAGATTTATCTCTGACTCAGCCCTATCCTTCATCCCCTCTTTCCAATTTGTCATGAATTCCTGTTGTTTCCTTGCTTTGAAATGTCTACCTTTCTAATCGCATCACTTCAATTCCCACTGCCACCTCCCTGGTGCAAATCTTCATTCCTTCACACCTGGATTTCCACAACTAAATAGTTGCCTACCTAAAGTTTCTTATCTGTCTTACATAATGCAATGTGGTTATGCCTAATCACTGTGAGAAAATGTCCACTTTCTGTGGGCATCACTGTGACTTGAAGGATGTCAGTGCTCCTTTGAGGAGAAAACCACAGAGGAACTTCTGTTTCAATACATATATGTATGTGTTTCTAAGAAAGGGTCAGTCATCGATATTGAAAAAGAGGTGTGTAAAGCTCTTTAAGATAAAGCCAAGATGGGAGAGGAAAGGGGACGGCTCAATGAATTGTGTGACAATTAAAAAGAAGAATGGGCCTTAGTCACAGTTCCAAAGCAGAAAGGAATATTAACCCTTGTGGCTAAAAAGGATTATGTGCCCTTCTGGATAAAGACCATAGTGCAGACCAGGACAGCAGTGACTACACCAAATTATACCATTGTGAAAGCAACAAAAATATGTATATTCTCACAACTAACTCTGAAAACAGCAGCACAAAAAAAGCTTAAAGCTTGGAGTAATGCCTCCCTATCCCCAACTGAGTAGAAATCAACATTAACATCAATCAAAATCAAGATATATGCTGAAAATGAGTAAATAACAAAAAAACAAAATTTGCCCATTAAAAACTTCTACAGTGACAAGGAAGACCATGACACAAATTTAGAAGGAGACAACAGTGACTAAATAGCTACATCAAAGCTTCAAATAAAAATACTAATTGGACCCAAGCCCACAAGATACAGAAGAAATTAAAAACAAACAAACAAACAAACAAGAAAAGAGTGGTAAAGGAACATTGGGAAAAGAAAGGTGCAAGAAAATAAACAATTTGGTAAAGGGGCACCAAAAATACTGGAAAAAATAGCACACACACACACACACACACACACACACACACACACACAGAATTAGCCTGATGGTTAAAGGGACACAAAAATTCACTAAAGAAAGGAATTCCTTAGATAGCAGAATAGCCCAAATGAAAAGAAGTTTGTTTGTCTTTTTAAATCAAGGAAGATTTCACAAAAGAAAAATAATCCAAGAAGAAAATAATTTCTTGGGGCAGTCCTGAAGTCAGAAGGACCTGAATTCAAATCTGGCCTCAGACATTTAACACTTCCTAGCTGTGTGATCTAGGACAAGTCACTTAACTCCAATTGCCCCAGGAGAAAGACAGAAAGAATTTAACATTAGAACTGGGCAAGTAGAAGATAAGGACTTTATGAAACATCAAGAAACAATCAAATGAAGTCAAAAGAATGGGAAAAAATAGAAGAAAATATAAAATAACTTTCTGGAAAAACTACTGACCTGAAATACAGATCCAGCAGAAACAATTTAAGAATAAGTGGAGTACCTGAAAGCCACTATCACAAAAAAGTACCTGGAAATGTGATTTCTATATTTCAATACATTAACAAGGAAAACTTCCCTAATATCCCAGATCCAGAGAGTAAAATAAAAATTGGGAGAATCTATTGATCACCTGCTGAAAGAAATCCCAAAATCAAAACTCCCAGAAATGTAATAGTCAAAGAGCTTCCATGTCAAAGAGACAACATTTCAAGCAGTGAGAAATAAACAATTCAAATATCATGTAGCCACAATCAAGATCACACAAAATTTAGCAGCAAGAAATAATAAAGTGGAGAGCAGATTAAGGGAGGCAGTGGTCTGAAGCAAAAATAGAGCAAAACAAGAGAAACAGTATAAAAAGAGAGAAGGATAAATAGAAAAAAAAATGAGATGGAAAGAAATACACTGTAAGAAAGTACAACTGTGAATGTGAATGAGATGAGCTCACCCATAAAACAGAAACAATTAGTAAAATACATTATAAATCAGAATCCAATGATACATTGTTTACAATAGACACAGCTGAAACAAAAAGAAATACATAAGAGTTAAAATAGGGAAATGGAGCATAATCTTGATTCTTCACCTGAAGTAAAAAAGATAGAGCTAGTAATCATGATCTTCATAGTACCTCTGTCTTAGTTCTCATACAGCATGTCAGATTATTTGAACAAGCCTTTAGATTGCTCAATACCTTTCAATTGTTTGTATTCTCATTGTTTATCACTTTTTGATGTGGTAAAGGGGTTAGGGTGTTGATGTTATACTTAGGAAACACTAGGTTTAAATCAAACCTTTTGTTCTTCATAGTTATACAACCACTGATGGGGTACTTAATTTTTCTGGGAAATCTTTAGTTTCATTTACAAAATGCAGATAATAATCCTTGTGGTATCTGCTTTATCGAATTGTTGTGCAGTTAACATTTAAAAGCAAAAATAAACCTAATTAAAAGAGATAATTGTAGAAACTGCAGTTATTAAAAGGTACTACAAACAATGAAATAATACCTAAAAAATTTATAGCCAGTGTCTTTAATAAAAGTTTCTTTTCTCAAATACGTAGGAAATTAAATCAAATTTATAAAAATAAGAGTCATTGCCCAATTGATAATTGTCAAGGGATAAGAACAGGTAGTTTTCAGAAGACATCAAAACTAACTATATTCATATAAATTTTTTTCTAAATCACTGTTGAAATATAATTAATATATGTTGAAATATAATAAATATAAATTAAACAACTCTGAGGTACCATTTTATAATCTATCAGAAATGACAAAAGCTGGAAGAAAAAATAGCTCTACTAATTAACTGTTAATGGAGTTGTAAACTGGTCTAACAACTGGTGGAAAATAATTTGGATCTATGCATCAAGGACTATAAAGCTATTCACACTCTTAACCCAACAATACCACTTAATGGTCTGTACAACAAAAAGATCAAAGGAAGAATTTCTATGTACAAAAATATTTATAATGATTCTTTTTATGGTGGGTAATAAAGATTTGGAAATCTAGGGAATGTCTATCAAATGGGGAACGGCTGAGTAAATATATGATTGTCTTGGAATACAATTGTGCTATATAAAGTGATAAGCAGAATGGTTTCATAAAAATCTGGGAAGATTTATATGAACTCATGCAAAGTGAAGTATGAAGAACCTAGAGAACATTGTACACAATAACAGCAACATTATTATGAACATTATTGAGAGATTCAGCTGTTCTGCTCAATACAATGATACAAGAAATTTCCAAAGAACATATAATAAAAAAAGAACTGATGAACTCTGAGTGCAAATTGAAGTATAGTTTTCTCACTTTATTTTCTTGCTTTTTGTTTAATATGACTAATTTGGAAATATGTTTGCATGATTTACATATATATAATTGGTATCATATTGCTTGTGTTATCAAGAACAAATGAAGACATGTGAAAGGGAAAGAATTTGAAACTCAAAATTTTTAAAAGAATTTAAAATGAATAATTTTTTTTTAAAACATAAACTCAAATCCAGAAACTATTGTGAGGTCAGATAGTAACTTTTATAAAGTTACAAACACATGAGTAATATGAAGAGAGAGGCAAGTCATCTCAGGGAAAAGACACAGAAAAAAAGCCAAGATAAAAGCAATTCAACTGACAGCAGAAAGGGTTGAAATGAAAAAGATAAAAACCAAGATATTAGTTAGCATTGAAAAGAAGTATAACAAAAGTTTTTGTATAACTTGCAGCACTAATTGGGATAATGAAAAGACCAGTTATATTTTTCATTTAAAATAATTCTCATTCCTTCCCTTCTATACTACCCTTTGGAAACTGTTTATGACTTCTAAATTTTAAGAATGAGAAATAGAAGTCAAATTTTTAAAGCAAAGAGAGGTTTGGGACAAAAGAAAGGAAGGGAGGGAGAAAGATTGGAACTAGGAGGAAGAGACCAGTATTAGCTTAAGCCTAAGAGAAAAATATAAAAACAGGTACTCATAAGGAAATTTTAAAGTTTGCAAAACTCTTTCCATATATTATATTAATCTGAACTGCACAGCAACTTGATAAAGTAGATACCCCAAGAATTATTAACTGCATTTTACAAATGAAACTAAGAACTCAGAAAAATTAAGTGCTCCCTCAGTGTTTATGTAACTACTAAGAACAAGAGATTGGATTTAAACCCAGTGTTTCCTCTCTATAAGATCAACACCCTAACCATTATACCACATCCAAAGGTGATGGACAATGAGTGTAAAGACAATACAAAGTTGTATAAGACATTGAGCAATCTAATAAAGGCTTGTTCAAATAATTTGGCCTGATATATCAGACCTAAGACAATTACTACCTAGACTATTCTAAAAAGAAGCATGGAAAACATAGAGCTAACTTTTTTTTTTTTTTTTTTTTTTTTTTTTTTTTGCTGAGGCAATAGGGGTTAAGTGACTTGTCCAGGATCACACAGCTAGGAAGTGTTAAGTGTCTGAGGCCAAATTTGAACTCAGGTCCTCCTGACTTCAGGATCGGTGCTCTATCCATTGTGACACCTAGTTGACGTGGCTAATTTGTTTTGTTTTAGTTTTAGTTTGGATTTTGGGTTTTTGTTTTTGTTTTTGTTTTTTATGAAAGCTTTTTATTTGCATACCATATATATGGGTAGTTCTTCTACACTGACCATTACAAAGCTTTCCAATACAAATTTTCCCCCCTATTCCCCTCCCCTCCCCTCCCCTAGATGGCAGGAAGTCCACTACATGTTAATTATATTAAAATATTTGACAAGTCGAATATATGTATACATGTTTCCATACTTACCTTGCTATGCAAGAACAATCGTATCTATATGAACAAAAAATATCTGAAAAAGGAAACCCAATGCAAGCAATCATCAATATAGAGCATGAAAATGATTTGTTGTAGTCCATATCTCATATCCCTCTCTCTGGGTGTATATGGCTTTCTTTACTGAACAATTGGAACTGGCTTGAAACATTACATTGTTGAAGAGAGCCATGTCCATCAGAATTGATCATCGTATAGTCTTGTTGCTGTGTATAATGATCTCCCGGTTCTGTTGATTTCACTCAGCATCAGCTCATACAAGTCTCTCCAGGCCTCTCTAAAATCGTCCTGCTAGTCATTTCTTACAGAACAATAATATTCCATAACATTCATATACCATAATTTATTCAGTCACTCTCCAATTGATGGGCAACCATTCAGTTTCCAGTTTCTACCCATGACAAAAAAGACTTCCACAAACATTCTTGCACAAGTGGGTTACTTTCCCTTCTTTAAGATTTCTTTGGGATATAAGACCAATAGAAACACTGCTGGGTCAAAGGGTATGCACAGTTTGATAGCTTTCTGAGCATCTGTTCACAGTTCCACCAACAATGTATCAGTGTCCTAGTTTTCCCACATTCCCTCCGACATTCATCGTTATCTTTTCCTGTCATTTTAGCCAATCTGACAGGTGTGTAGTGGTACCTCAGAATTGTCTTAATTTGCATTTATCTGATCAATAGTGATTTGGAGCACCTTTTCATATGACTAGAAATGGTTTTAATTTCATGATCTGAAAATTATCTGTTCATATCCTTTGACCATTTATCTACTGGAGAGTGGCTTGAGTTTTTTTGTTTTTTTTTAAAGACCTGGATGAAGATTTTGGCATTAAGAAAAGATATGCCCTAGATGCTTTGGCAGAAATGTGACTAACCTTTGTGCTAGTCACCTGGGAACTTACTCTTATCCCTAAAATAAACATTCACAAAAACTTATAAACTAATTCCATGACCACACCATGCAAACCACTTAACCATGTAAACCTAGCTCACTGATTTGAAACACCTCAATACTCCAAATATATCCTCTGGAGCGAGAGAAAGAATATCATCACAGTGAAGAAGGCTGTTGACCCATTGGTCTGTGGAGCAGAAAGGCATCAGCTATTTCTGATACCCTCTGGTTCTACCCTCTATTTTCTGTTTAATTTTTTTTATTATTATTATTGCTGTTTATAGGCAAATCACAAAATTCAGAGCTAGCTAAGCATTCTGGGCTATTGATGGCACAAAGCTGACTGTTTAAAAGAGAGAGAATAAAAGATCTAGGAGTTCTGTATGGAAGATAAAGCAACATTTGGGTATCTACTGACATGGCTTTCCCAATGTGTCCTTCTTTGTGCAGGAAGAATCTAATACAATGGATTACACGACAGTGGCTAGAAGCTTTAAGGTACAGTATATAACAAAGGGTTTGGCTAGTAGAAGGTGACATAAGGCCAATGGTAGCTGAAATTTTGGAATCTTCTAAATATTTTTCAATTGCCTCAGGCGTCTGCCTATGACTGAGATAGTAATAGCTTAACAGTTCCAAGTTGAGGAACCTTTAAAGAGTATTAGAAAATAAATGTCTTTGATTTCCATTTCCATTACATTTGTATAGTACTTTAAAATTTGGAAAATTCTTTACAAATATGTTATTTTGTCCTCCCAACAACCCTGAGAGATAGGTGCTGTTATTGTCATCCCCATTTTTTCAGATAAGGAAACTGAAGCAGACAAAGATTAACTGACTTGCCCAGGATCACACAGTTGTTAAGATACTGATAAGTTACTGGAACTCAGGTCTTCCAGATTCCAGGGCCAGTGTTCTATCCATTATGTCACCTAGGTGCCTAAGTAAGAAATGCAAAGGCTCAGGTTTCATGGAGTGGATGGATGAGACCATTTTTTAACAGTAGTCAGCAGGAAATCCTAAATTTATCCTGCTTCTTCCAAACAATATAAACTATTAGTCAGAGTACTCATCTTCAGAATTGTGAATTCCCATTGTAATTTTTGCTGTAACTTCCCTTTGGAATATGCTCACCCAACTCATACTCATAGGTTTGTTCATCAGGACAAGGAAGTTGTCAGCTTCCCAACATTTAAAGTAGTTTGTAGGTCCAACCTCCTAAAATTAAATTTAAATTACATAAATCCCCTCCTCCAAGAATTTATCATTAATACTCTTTTAATTTACATAATTAGCTCAAATCAAAAACATGGAAATTCATGCCAACATTTTCTTTAGACTTGAAACATTCTCTTCCTTAAAATACACAGAGTCAATGGGAATAGGAACACACACAAAATACACTAGTAGAAAAGTATGAACAAAAAGTATACATGTGACCAAAGTAATGTCTACTTCCAGCAGGGAAGAGCCCTATGTTTTGTTTTGTTTTGTTTTTCTCTTCTCATAACATCTTCACTGTTCTCCCTGGGCTCAATATCTCTAATGCATAGATTCTTTCATAGGGGTCTTTAAGCCTGTTCTTCTTCTCAGCTGCATTTTTTATGTCTGGTCCTTTATAGACAAGACATTTCATGCCCTTACAAGACTGAATACGTTAACCCAAGCTTTGTATCTTTTTACAATCTGTAAATTGAATAATAGTTCAATAGCTCAGAAAGAAACTATCTGAAATTGCCCTATAAATACCATCACAAAATATTTTTCTATTTAATTTCAGCTTTGTTCTGATGTATTGTTTCAATATATTAAAGGAAACAGGGAAACATCAACTCATAAGAAGGTGGCTGTAATAACAAAAAATGTTCAGTCTTTTAGAACACTAGTAATTCTACTTAGAAACTTGAGTAAATTGACTGATGATAATTGACACCATAGAGTTTGTTTCCTCCCCAAATCTCTTTACCAAATATGAGGATGCAAATTAAGGTAATCATGACTTAGACTTGGTCAAGGAGAGAATGAAGGCAATAGGAGGGTATTGCGAGGAAAGTCATAAAGATAAACAGATTAAGTTTATGAATTACAATGTCCTTCACTGTTTGCCCAGCATACCTGGATATTCCTGGAAGAGAATATTTGTCCGGGATTGTGACAGGAAGTAAGCTAGGACAAATATGCCATAGCTTTGGCTAGCATATGTCCCATTCAAGATCAATGTGGATGAGGTGATTCAAAGCAATTCCAATAGATTTGTGATGGAAAGTGCCATCTAAATCCAAAGAAAGAGCTATGGAGACTGAATGTGGATCAAAGTATAGTATTTTCACTATTATTGCTGTTGTTTGCTTGTTTTTTTTTTTTACTTTCTTGTGGTTTTTTTTTTTACTTTCTTGTGTTTTTTTTTTTTTCCACCCAGCATGATGAATATGGAAATATGTTTAGAAGATTTACACATGTTTAACCTATATCAGATTGTTTGTTATCTTGGGGAGGAGGGAAGTAAGTGAAGGAGGAAGAAAAAAAAGGAACACAAAGTTTTGCAAAGGTGAATGCTTAAGATTATCTTTGCATGTATTTGAAAAAAATAAAATACTATTTTAAAAAATCAATGTGGGACAAAGACGCTATGATGAGGACAAAAGCAAGATTCTCTTTGCTGAAACCAGTCATTTAATCCATTCAACCTGCTCCATGATAGATTTGTTAAGCCAAAAGAGGTCACAGGTATATCCTAAGAGATGCCAGGGAAATTGTGTAAAATAAGTCTTAGACTGAATTCTTTCTTTAGAGTTCTCTCTCTCTCTTCAACAGTAAGAATTCCCATCTCAATTAATAATGACAAAATTATGAAGTCTGAATTTCACCCCTCAGGATGAACCAATATCTTGAGCCTGCCTGAATTCCAAGTTCATTATTTTATGAGTTCCTGATCCTGTTTTTCTATTTAATATCTGTGTATACTAGCTAGTTCAAATGGAAGTGAATCCTATATCCCATGTGAACTGTGTTGTTATATTCTTTTACCTACGCAGATTTGCAGTGGTCCCTAGGTCAGATTGATCCTGTGTCTAGAAGTAGAGTGGTATGGTGACAGGATTCTGGAGTGTAAGAGTGATGGGCTCACAATCAATTCTTAGATGCTGTTTTTTTGTCATATTTTTAAGCTTTTTATTTACAAAACATATGTATGAGTAATTTTTCATCATTGACCCTTGCAAAATCTTGTGTTCCAAATTTTCCCCTCCTTCCCCTCATACCCTCCCCTAGATGGCAAGTAAGCCAATACATGTTGAATATGTCAAAATATATGTTAAATCCAGTATACATATTTATACAGTTATTAGATATTGTTTTTGGCATAGACTGTGTGCTAGTTATTTTGTGCTATGTATTTGTTTGCTGTTCTATCCTGAGTAAAAACTATATTCAGATTTCAAGTATGAATGAAAAGCAACTCCATTATGCCAAGGTCACATGAGTTGCCATAATCCTTAATGAAATATAGTCTGTTCAAAAGAAAGAAATGTGGTGTTTCACCAGTAGAATGGGGTTCATAGCTGATTTTGATTAGGTGGCTATACAAATTCATAGACCCCTTGTCAATGATTAAGAGTTGCCCTGAAGAGCAAGACAGAACTAACAGGGAATCTGAGCCAAACAGGGTCATAGAAGGATATATAGTGTCTCAAGCCAGATTTGAACTTGGAAAAATGAGTCTTCCTGAGTCCAGACCAAGCAGTCTATCCACTGCAGCACCTAGCTGCTCTGGATAGCTCTGTAGGAATCAGCAAGTGAATACAGGATTCCCCAGTGAATAGCACTTGGTGATTCAATTTAGAAGGGAAGACTGCTTTCTCATGGATCTCTGATAATAATAGAATGTGAAATAAACACCAAAGTTGTGGGGAAGGGGAATGGCACAGGAAACAGGCCTGAGAGTGAGTCATAGGACTCCTGAGAACTCCATTTCATCACAATTATTGCTTTCATCAGCCCTGTACCATCTTCCATAGCTCCCTCTTTCCTATTACATCATATATATTATTCATCTTTCAAAAACTTCCATAGTATGGTTCCACCTTTACTATCAAACCCCATTTCCCATTTACTAAGGCCTGAAAAATCCCCAAACAATCATTGTCAGTGTCCCATAAATAGCACCTTTCCTACCTCATTGACTTTGATCATGAAATATTTGTCTTTAAACAGCCACAATAAAAGTCTTCCCACCCTCCTTATTTCAAAAAACATTGGACTGGTTTTTTACCCTAGGCCTTTGAATAATTGGGGTGGAGGTTAATCCAAGGTTAAACAAGTAGTATAGTAGTCCTGGAAATTTACTTCTCTTTGCACAAGTAAAAACTGTCTTTACTCAAAGAATCAGGAGATCTGAATTCAAATAACTCATCTCATGCTTATTATTATATATTATATAATATTAAATTACATATATAATACAAAATATCATATATTATTATAATAAATCATTTAACTTTCCTGGCCCCAGATTCCCTCTAAGATCCCTTTCTGCTAAAGATGCAAGATTCTATGAACCCTTGGACCTCCAACTGCATCGTCAGACCTCTTTCCACAGTACTGCTAAGTTTCTGCTATCACACTTAATCATTCAGACCATCCTTTTTTTCTAATGCCCTCAAACTGACTTGAGAAAAATGCAAATTACACAGCTTTCATAGTATTCAGCCTTGCCTTTGATTTCTTATTAAACTAAAATACTCCAATTTATTTGATTTTGAAAACAAGGAATTTGGTTGGTTTGAAATAAGAGCCTAGAGTAAAGCATCATGAATGAATTGCTCAGCTAAAAACAGCTTTACAATTTACAAAGTGCTTTTCTTGAAATAACCTTTTCAGACAGGTAAAGTATTATCACTGCAGCCAATTTTATAGATGAAGAAACTGAGGCTCAGCAAGGGTTAAATGACCTGTCCAAAGTCACATTGATAAAAAGTGGGTTAACTAAGTTCCAAATCAGATCTTCAAACTCCAAACTCCAAACTTTTTTTTTTAACCACTTTTTTTTTTAATTTTTACCACTGTTGTGTGCTGACTTAAATTCCTTTGATACATTTTGGAGTTGTTGTTTTTAAGTACAAAGCTTTACATAACATATGCAAAACTGAGAAGTTTATATATAGTTTGTAAAGTGTATTTTTAGGTATTTACAAAAGATATAGTAGCTAAAGCAATAGATTTGGAATGAGGAAGATGCATTCAAATTCTGCTTGAGTCACCTAGGTTCAAATCCTAGTTCATGTAACTTAATTCTATTAGCAACACATCTAATCTTTCTGAGCCTCAAACATCTCTCCAAGATCATAATGTCTGGATGAGTTTATATCAGCCTGGCTGGAGGAGTTCCCATAATCATTTTTCAGATAGGACAGCTGAGGAAGAGAAAGATTCTGGAATCCATCTTGGCTTATTCAGTAAATGAGCATTTATAAAGAAATCCTGCATTAGCCAAAATAGATCTAAGAATCCCCTGATTCTTTTAGTTAAACAGCTGCTTTACAGTAAATAAATTAGTCTTTAATTTAATTATTTGCTTGGACAATATGAAATGTGGTTCTTCTAAGGCTCTGAGAAAGCATTTCACTATGCATTGTCTGGTAGTCTTGGAAGAGTTAATTTTCTTTGCAGAGGGAACAACAAGTGAACATTTTGTTCACAGAGAATGGTTCCTTCACTTTAAAATCAGGCTTGCTGGGCTAGGAGGAGAACTATTTTTATTTTTCCTTTGGAAAAAAAGTCACTTCTACTCTTTAGAGAGAGAACAGTTCAGACACAAGACAAAAACATTGCTTTTTCCTCCCTCCAAAGTATTATTGACTCCCTAGCACCTTGCCTGTAATGTAAATAAGGATAATTAAAGATGTTTTGGTGGTGGGTTATTTAAGAAGATGCTTACAAATTATCTTACACTTCAACAAATTCAGTATTTACTCTGCAAAGTCAAATTTTTACTTAAACATTAAATTAAACTTGATTTGAAGGTATAGTTTAATTACTTAGAGCCAGTATTCTGTCATGTTCAATTTCTTTGGGACATTATTTTTATGGTAAGGAATCCTATGTTGACAATAAATTCTTCTTGGGCCATTTTCCATTCAATATAAAATGTCTATTCTCTGCTCTGTGGAAATGAGTATGGTTGCAGTATATCAGGCTAAGAGCAAATGTAATCAGGATATCAGTTTCAATTTAGACCTACAAAGGTCTTACGAAGTCAACAAGTTTAATTTTCTTACATCACCAATGTGAAAACAGAGGCTGAGCAAAGTTAAGGAACACAGTAAATAAAGGCAATATTCAAACTCAAATATTCCTAATTCAATGCCCAGTTCTCTATCTACTATACCAACCTTGATTCTGTATAGTATTGACAAATGACATGCAGTTCATACTATGGCTCCAAGCTTGGATCACTTCCCCTTTCAACTTTACTTTCCTATCTCTCATCTCCTACACATCATTGGTCTCTGAAAGCCAACCATCCTGTACAATTTACATATATTCAAGCAACTATGAGTAGGCAAGCAAGGCTATTCCTTTAAAGGTGTCAAGCCTGCAACAAACCACATTCTATATTTTGCCAGTCCTGATGTTTATATTCAAATTAAATCAGATTAAAATGATCTCTAAGAGCAGCCTACCAAGAGGTGATAAATTCCCATGGGAAGAAAGGAACCAAGCATTTATTAAGTACTTGTTATGTGTTAGTCAGTGTGTTGTTTTACAGTTATTTCATTTAATATTCACAAAAAATCTAAAAGATAGGGACTAATACTTTTTTCCATTTTACAACTGAGGCAATTTAAGGAGACAAGTTAAATAATTAAATTAAACTAGTTAATTTAACTTTTGGTTAAATTAAACTCAAGAATAAGAGATTAGGCTAATAAGTTTCTAAAGTAGCTTTAAATGTAGATCTTCATTACTACAAGCCCAATGCTCTATATTTGTGCTACTTAGCCTTTGGGTTATGTAAGAAAAAATAGTGGATCACTTTCAATCCTGATAGAAATGAAAGAAGTTGAAGATGAGGGAAGAAAAGAAGAAGTTGGATTAGTTGTATAAATGTGAGCTTCAGGTCTTCTTTGGTACATAGTAGTACTACGTTCTTTTTTCTACCAACTACCTTCATTAATCATCATCCAAGTGCCATAATTCATATTCATAAATTAAGGAAGCCCTAGATATGTTGAAATGGCTACATCTGACAGTGTAAGTCAAGATATTTACAGTAAAATTAATAAACTGATATCTCAGTGACCAGATCCAAATTGGGAGATAACTATCCATATGAGTTGATTCTAAGTCTCTCTCTATTATTTTACTTACACTAATGAATTCCAAACATGTAGGCATTATTTTGATGTCCCAGCTCTTTTTTGAGCCTCATTTTTTATCAACTACTTACAGCCACATACATTAATTTACTACGAGAGCACAATGTCAACAGCTTTAGAGCTATAAAATATATTAGAGGATAACTAATCGAAACTCCTTCTTGATAAATGAAGAAATTAAGGGTCAAAGATGCTTAGAGATTTGCCCAAACTCACACAGATATTCAGTGGCAGAAGTAGGACCCCGGTTCTTGACTCCAAAGCTTATGTTCTTTCTACTATGCCATACTTCCTCAGGTTAAAAGTTGTGGATATTTATTTGAAGAGATCATATAAAGGCAAGAAAACATCATGGCCATGAGAACTATTCAATATTTCAGATGTTAGGTTATTTCTTCAAACTGTTAATAGAGGAAACCCTTGGGCTAAATGAATCAGCACTCATTTTTTCTCTGTTTACATTGTTCTTATGCTGTGGAACAAATAGAAACTTAAGAGGATCAAACTGTGTTCATTGATCCCTATTTTAGAACAAATCCAAAGTTTACAAGATAGAATAATTATTACAATAAACCTTTGCATTTGTAGAGCAACCTTGCTTTCAAAGAATTCATCTCATTAATCCTCCCATCAAAGTAAGAAGGAAGTTTTATCTCCATTAGTTAAAAAAAACCATATTCCATAAAACTGCTGATTTAAAACTTTATAATGAGATCAACAAGTATGTGACACAAACTCCCAAAGAGACAGCAATTTAAAAAAAAATGCCCTTCAGGTTATTGTGACTCAAACTTGAGGACCTGGGAAGGAATGAAATGTGGAGTACAGAGATGCTGCAGTGGAAAAGAACTAGGTAACAACTTGGGGCAAAAAAGCATAAAGAATTTAGCCCCATGAGTCTTAGTTTCAGCAATCAGTAGAACTCAGGAACTGGCCAGCTTTTGACAAGACTCCAACAGAAGATTTTTGAGCTAAGCTTAGCCCATAGGACAAATAGGATAATAAATGTACAAGATTTATGATGATAAGAACATAGAATTACATCCCTTCTGAACTACTTCCCCAATTTGCACTAATTCTTATGGGTCTGATTCCCAGAAGAGAGCTGTTAATTAGAAATGTACGAGTAACCATGTGAGTGATAATTCTTAATACCATTGCTAAGGAGCCCCCAGCAATGCACTTTTCATTAACAATTATCCAGTTAATGTAATTAGTTTTTAGCTGAGACGTTTACTAAAATGTAAAAAAAAGGTGGCACATTCCTCCCAAAATCCCAGTGTGCACTCTGCCATACATACAGATAGCATTCATGGAAAAGGGTTCAAAATGAACATATAGCAGCAATGAGGCACAAACATGGCAAAGGTAATTCACAAATTCTGGTACTACAAGGCTTCTAAGTCCTATTTCTCTGTTGAGTTTTTATTCAATTTCCCTTTGGTATTACATTTTTTCTCTTTGGGGCAATCAGCTAGGCTCCCAAGGGACACTCTTTTCTTGAGCTGTCTCTTCCTTACAGAGAAATGACATTTTTGGAACTTTCTTCTTCACTCTGGCAGCTGTCTCTCTCTATACCTGTCTCAATCTGCTCTGTATAGCTTTATTCCTCACTGTATACAATATTCTATCATATAGAATTAGTAGCTCTAATGTCATACCTGAGGGAGCCTCCTCCTTTTCTTTCCTCTGGTACAGGGATAGGAGTCTCCTTTAAAATAACCTCCAACTCTCAAACTTGAGTTCTTCTACTTGGGAGGCTAAGCCTGAAATCAAAGAGCCAATATTTAAATGTGACTTTTCTAGATGGAAAAAATCATCTGAAAAAAAGACTCATGAGACTCATAAGAGGTATTAATTATGTCTTCAAGGTAAATGGAAACTTCAAATTTTAATGCCAGCTATATCCCAAAGAGATATTAAAGAAAGGAAAGGAATCCACATGTGCAAAAATGTTTGTGGCAGTCCTTTTTGTAGTGGCTAGAAACTGAAAACTGAATGGATGCCCATCAATTGGAGAATGGCTGAATAAATTATGGTATATGAATGTCATGAAATATTATTGTTCTGTAAGAAACAACCAGCAGGATGGTTTCAGAGAGGCCTGGAAAGACTTTCATGAACTGATGCTAAGTGAAATGAGCAGAACCAGGAGATCAGTATACACAGCAACAACAATACTATATGATGATCAATTCTGATGCACACAGTTCTCTTCAACAATGAGATGTTTCAAACCAGCTCCAATTATTCAGTGAAGAAAGCCATATACACCCAGAGAGGGGGATTTGAATATAAACCACAATATAACATTTTCATGCTCTCTATTGATGTTTGCTTGCATTGTTTCCCTTCTCAGATTTTTTTCTTGTAGATATGATTTTTCTTCTGCAACAAGATAACTGTATAAATATGTATACACATTCGATTTGTCAAGTATTTTGACATGGTTAACATGTATTGGACTTCCTGCCATCTAGGGGAGGGGGGAAAAATTGTAACAGAAAGCTTTGCAAGGATCAATGTTGAAAAATTACCCATGCATATGTTTTGAAAATAAAAAGCTTTAAATAAAAAAAATGTAATGCCAGGTCAAAAAGACACTAAAGAAATAAGGAGAAGTCATTTCAACAAGAAAACTGTATATAAAACAAATCTCTACATGAAGCAAGAGGTAATGAATACAATGTACATGACACAAACTTCAGTATTGGATCTATAATTTTATAGACAGTTGTGCTCACCCTGGAACTTCATTCACTATGACCCTGTGTTTTTCTCACCAAAGAATGTCATCTTACCTCTGCAGCTTACCCTGCAGTCTTCTCTCTTTAGAAAATCACTACATTTCTGCAGCCCCTTCCTCTAATTAGTCATTTCCTCCTGGAATTCCCATTTTGAGGAAAGTATCCAACAGTCATTTTTACTCCTATGTTCTCCAAGCCTTACCCCTAATTCTCCAGATTTATTTCCCTACTCTCTTCCATACTCCAATTCCTCTTCATTACTTTTCAGCTTCTATTTATGCATTTTCTTCCCCTTGTAAGCGTGTAATTTCCTTGAACACAGGTATTATCTTTCTTTTTGCTTGTATTTGTATTGCCAGCACTTAGAATAATGCCTGGCACATAATAAGTGTCTAATTAATGCTTCTTAGCTTGATTTGACTAAACATACATACACACACAAGAATGTGACTAATTCTCTCAATTATAAGATGTTTTCCGGGAGGTACAGCTACCTTCATCCAATATCTAAAACATGACATTCCTCTCAAGTTGATTAAGGAAATTGTTTACACATTGCTGTGGTGTTGAAGAAAAAAATGCTTAATAACTCCTTTACTCTATAATTATATGCTGGACTTTGGGTAACTACATAAATTGAGAGAGGGAGAAGAGCTCCCCCTCTTCCAATAGAATCATAGCTCCAAAACTAGAAGGCATCTTAGTGATTATGTAATCCAAACTGCTTAACTTATAGATGATGAAATTTGGGACCAGATGGGTGAAGAGATTTACCTAAGGTCATGGCTTGTATTTCTTTAATAATAAGCTATCACAAATGATAACTACTTCTTTCTTTGACAAAATTTATCAAAAAGGACAAAAGTTTGAGGAAAGCAATCAGAACCAGGAATACATTGTACATGATAACAGCAAGAATGTGCTATGATCAACTATGAAAGACTTGATTCTTCCCAGTGGGCTCAATGATCCAAAGCAATCCCAATAGACTTTAGACAGAAAATGCCATCTGCATCCAGAAAAAGAACCAAGAAAATTGAATGTAAATCAACACATGCTATGTTCACTTCTTTTTTCTTGTTTTTTTTTTTAATCTCTTCCGTGTTTTTTTTTCCCTTTTGCTCTGATTTTTATTTCCCAACATGATTCACAAAGCAATGTATGTTTAAAATAAATTAATTTACTCAGGAAAAAAAGAACAAAAGTTCAAGAATATCAAAAGAATCAATGAAAAAAATGTGAAGAAAGATAGTCTAGTAGTCTAGTAGCTTTTAAACTATATTACAAAATAATTACCATCAAAACATTCTGATACTGGCTAAGAAATAAAATGGTGGATCAGAGGAATGGATTAGATATAAAAACACCATGGTAAATAACCATAGAATATCTAGAGCATGTTAAACCCCAAGATTCAAATTCTTGGGGCCAGAAATTACTATTTGACAAAAATTTCCAGGAAAATGGGAAAGCAGTTTGGCAAAAACTAGGCAAAGGTCAATATTTCACATTATACACCATGATAAAATCAAAATGGATCAAAGGTTTTGACATAAAAGATGATATCACAAGTAAATTAGGGGAATTTGGAAAAATTTGCCTGTCAGATAGAGGATCAAAATTAATAATTTTGTTTACATGAAATCTTAAAAGTTTTTGCAAAAACAAAACTAATGCAGTCAAAATTAGAAGGGAAGCAGGGAACTGGAATAATTTTGCAACTTTTTCTGATAAAAGCCTCATTTTATAAATATATGGGGAACTGAGCAAATTTATTTTTTAAAAAAATAAGTCATTCCTCAGTTGATAGTCAAAAGATATGAACAGGCAGTTTTCAGAAAAAGAAACTAAAGCTATCAATACTCACATTTTTTTAAAGTTCTAAATCACTATTGATTAGAAGATTACAAATTAAAATAACTCTGAGATATACAACATATCTGTCAGAATGGCTAATATGACAGAAAAGATAAATGACACATGTTGTAGGGATGTAGAAAAATTGGAACACTAATGCACTGTTGGCAAAGTTATGAACTGGTTCAGCCATTGAGAACTATTTGGAACTATGCCCAAAAAACTGTGTAAGACTTTTTATCTAGCACTAGCAGTACTGAGTCTTCATTCCAAAATGATCAAAGAAAAGGGAAAAGGATCTATATATACAAAAATATTTGTAGCAGTTCTTTTTGTGATGGCAGAAAAAAAAATTGGAAATTGACAAAATACTCTTCATTTAGAAATGGCTGAACCAGTCATGACTAGATATCTCTTTTTACCAGCAAATTGAAGGCAAATGTCTAGGGGCTTAGCTTAGTGGGTATATGACTGTAATAAAATACTATTGTGCCATAAGAAATGATGAACAGGAGCCTTTCAAAAAACCTGGGAAGTCTTATAAACTGATACAAGATGAAGTGAACAGAACCAGGAGAACATTGTAAATAGCAACAGAAATAATATGATGATGACTAAAGCATCAGTGATACAAGACAATTCCAAAGAACCCATGATGAAAAATGCTAAATATTTTCAGAGAGATAACTGATGAACTCTCTGCAAATTTGAAGCATACTTTTTCCAGCTTCTTCATTTTTCATGCATTTGTGTGTGTTTTGCAATTCGGCTAATATGGAAATGATTTGCATGACTTCACATGTATAATCAATATCATATTTTTTACCTCAAAATGTAATTATAAGGACCTTTATATATTGTCTGCATTTTCATCTATTTTGTTTCTTTTATTAAGGTATGTCCTTTTAGAGACATTTCCCTGTCATAATTCTCATTCCAAGAAGTCTCAAGAATGTCTAGGAAGTCAAATTTGCTTCATTGCTTAAATATCTCAAGGGCTTCCTTTTTTTAGGATTATTTTTTAAAGGAAGGAATATTATTCCAATGCTTTCCAGTCATGTGTTCCATTGTGCTAAATTTATTTTTTATAGTTTGCTTATTTTTAATATATTTTTGTTTTGTTAAATATTTCCCAATTACATTTAATTTTTTCAGCATTGTTCTAGAATTTTGACTTCCAAATTACATTCCTTCCTCCACTTCTCCCCCACATTTTGGGCTTATCTGTGATTTATTGGAGAAAGGAACTCATAGCAAGAAAACTCTTGTTTCTAGTGCAAATCAACTATTGCTCTTTAGTTTATCATCCTAAAGTTGTGAAAACAACTCAGAAGTTGGTGATTTGCTAATATATAATAGAAGAGAACTTGAACCCAAGTCCAAGTTTAATGTTTAATCTGAAGTAAATTTTTCTATACATTGAATCATGTTGCCTTGCTGTGACATTGCACTGAAAAGAAAAAGTCACCATAATTTAAAAATATTCGGTAATGAACTGACCATTTAAAAATTAATTTCTACTCAAATATCCTTTCCATTTTAGCATTATAGTCTGCACTTGCTCATTACTCTCCATAATCCATGTCTTTCTTTTCAATATTTCCTCTAGTTTTGGTAGGCACTTCCAAAGAGAATAATCTGAGTACCAAATGATTAAAGGAGGCTTCTGAGAAACTCAATGAAACTCTTCAATATTTTTGCAACAATTAGCCTCTATCATTCTTCAGAAATCAAACATGAAGTAAAGTAAAACACAATTAGACAATTCTGTTGGAAAAATCTTACCAAAACCACAAACATGATTCATTCTTCATTTATCCTCAGAATTAGTGCATAGTGGCCAAAAAAAAAAAAAAAACCCTACATTTTGAAAACATAATTTTGTTACATTTTAAAACAAATTCCTTGTTGGTATTTTTTTCCATTATTTATTATTAAATGTTGGCCCTCTTTTTGTGGATTCACTTTAAGTAGACTTTCCAGGACCAATTATTCTTAATCACAAGGCCATGTTCATATAAAGTCAGACACCAGAGAGCATTGCTAAACATTAACCTAATCCTTTTTCAACAGGAAGCCTCAGTATCTAGATTAAACCACACTCAAACATGCTGACTCATTTAATTCTCACAACACCCAGGTAAAGTAAGTGCTATAAACTAAATTTATACATGAGGGAACAACAATTTAAATGACATGACAATGACCATACTGCTAGAAAGAACCACAAGGGAGATTCCAACACAGGTCTTCCTGAATTCCACTACATGTATTGCAGATTACATCAAAAGAAATAAGAAAAATTTGTAGAATTCAGAAAATGAACACAAACTTGTTGTAAAGTTCTGATATAGTCATCATAAGTAATTGCAATCACAAATCCCACCTCCTTTCCTCCTCTCTTCCTCTCTTTGTCTCGGTCTCTCTGTCTACCTTTTTCTCCCTTTCTTCCCTCCCACCCCACCTCCTATTCTCATGAAGAGGAAAGTAACAAATAAAAAAAAATCCATCTTTCAAAAGATGGAGGAAACAAGGAAGGGAATTTCTATTCTGGTCTTGATACCAAAAACCAGGGAGAACAGAAATTAGGAGAACCTTGAAGAATTTACAAAATAAACAAAAAAGTAAAGACAAGTAAAGTCATGTATCTTGGATTCAGGAAGAAAATATTTCAAAAGATTCTTAATCTGGGATCCAGATAGATTTCAAAGAGTCCCTCAATTTGGATGAGAGAAAAATTACACTTTTATTTTCACTAACCTTTGATTTCCTTTGTAGCCCTATTTATTTTATACAATTACCCAAATCATTCTGAAAATAAGTCCATAAGCTTCAGCTGTCTGCCAAATGACTTCATGGCACAAAAAAGTTAAGAATTTTTAATTCTTAAAAGTTGTAGGTTGGATTCCATAGTCTAAAAGGGAAGGTTGGCTTAAGAAACATGGAAAAGTTTTAAAAATGAAACTCTGAAGACATAATCAGAAACAATTCTGATGAGGAAAACATAAAGAGATATCTTTTAAAAAATGATGAAGATACATCAAAAAATACATTAACAAAGTAATTTTAAAGGGGCATATAGTAAGTGAGAATATGAACATAAAAGTACAACAATCTCATCGGAATAGTATTGGGAGATTAAAGCTCAAAATGTTCTGAGACACTGCATTTTGTAACTCAGTTGCATTATATAAACAAGGTGAAGGAGGCTATCCATTCTGTCAATAGAAATAGGAAGTGAGTGGGACAGCCATTACTCTAATGAAATCACCTCAAAATGTTAATAATTTGTTGAAATTCACAATATCACAGTCCTTGGGGAAACAATAGAGTTCTGAATGCTGAGTATAACTTTTTCCTTCCATCTTATATGCAGCCAGTTAATTGTGGGTGACACTTGTCTTTTATTTACCTTGCTCTGATATTTCCCTAATCAATCTGTTCGCTCACATTAAAAATGAGGATCTGAAACCCAAACATCTGGAGTATGAGGTAAGCCCAGAAGCTATATTAAGTAGACATTTGGTGTCCATGTGAGAGGAAGTTTATATATTAAAGGCAGAGGTTAGAGAGACCATTCAGAAAAAAATTTAGCACTTCATATGTGGAATTCTCATTGAATTTTGTTAAGGACTATGACTAAGTATGAAGGGGAGGGTCAGTTCTCCCAGAAAGCCCCGACAGCTGTGAATCATAACACATTTGAAGGAATTGCAACTCAGCCTTTACTGATGCGGATGTTACTTGTGAATTGGGAATGAAATAAATCAGAAGCAAAAGGGAAGAGGAGAGAGTTCAGAGAATGCAACTGCCTCTCAGTCTCCTTGTATCGTTATCATCCTCTCACATGAAGGGATCTATTCTACTGGTCAGAATTAGATTCCCACCAGCCACTAGCAGGTGGCTCCTGTAACACCCACCAGCCACTACCAAGTGGCTCCCCTAACAAATGGCGCCCAAACAGGGACACAAGAAACAAAGAAGCAGCACTCAAGAGCTGTTCATGAGTAGGATTCTCCCAGGAGAGTTCCTTTGGTAACCCATAAGGAAGGAAAGGGGGAAGAGACCTAGTGAGACTTTTTCAGTCAGGGTAATTAAATGGGCCAACACATCAAAGGGTCAAGCCAGGAGACTGATGATGAGAGACTTATGAAAAATGCCTACTCTGACTACAATCCTACTCCATTTGTCAGAAAGTTTACCTCCATGACATCTCACAAGATTTAACACCTGCTATAGCGTCTCACCCCACAACCATCCAGAGGAATAGGACAGAAAAGACTTTGAAAGTGCTGTTTGCATTCCTTAGTATGCAGACTCAGATAACAGCCAATGCACAAACTTACTAGCCATGCTATTGGGGGAAAAATAGTCACATTCCCATAAAACAAAAAATAGGGAATTGTTAAGGACTATGCCTAAGTATAAAGGGGAGGGTCAGTTCTCCCAGAAAGCCCCCACAGCTGTGAATGATAACACACTTGAATGAATTGCAAGTCAACCTTTACTGAAGTAGATGTAGCTTGTGAATTGGGAATGAAATAAATTGGAGGCTAGAGGGAAAAGGGGAGAGGTCAGAGAATGCAACTGCCTCTCAGTTGCCTTGCATCCTTATCATCCTCTCACATGAAGGTATCTGTTCTGCTGGTCAGAATTAGATCCCCACCAGCCACTAGCAGGAGCTCCCCTAACAGCATTTAATTATTGAGATAAATGTTTACATTTAAGGCTTTTAAAACTTATGAACTGAAAATATGCATAGTTAGGGAACACTGAACAACTCCTATTAAAATAACCAAATTCAAAGAGATGATTCTTTTAGATCAAAGCAATGATAGAGAATTTGTGGTACAAGTAATAGTTTATTTAAATAAAACATTTTCCTTTTAATGAAACATCTTTTTTTTTTCTACGAGATACTTTGGGAAGTGCTTTCTTGGAGTCATTATTCTTTTTTTTCAGTACCATAAATGCCAGGGACACCAGAGGTGTATAGTAACTCAACCAAAGCTCAGAAGGCACAATCACAAGCACTTTTAAGCACATAATATATGCTAACCATTTTCCTAAGTACAAGAGATATAAATGCAAAAATGAAATAGTCCCTGCCCCTAAGGAGCTTACATTCTCCTGGCTGTTCCATATAACAAATAAAAAATAAATTAATATATAGTCATTTAAGGAGGGACAGAACAATAGCAACTGGGTAGCTAAGGAAATGTTTGTTCTAGAAGGCAGCACCTGAGTTGAGAAAAGGATTTGAAGAGGCAAAATGAATAACTAGGACTTGTGTGTTACTATATAGAATACTTAAAAAAAAAACTTTTCAAAATTTGTTAAAGTTTCTTTTTTTTTTTTACTTTTTTTTTATTTGTATAACATATGTATGGGTAGTTCCCCAACGTTGATCTTTACAAAGCTTTCCATTACAAATTTTACACCCAGTCGCCTCCCCTCCCCTAGATGGCAGGAAGTCCACTACATGCTAATAATGTTGAAATGCTTGAGAAGTTATGCAAGAAAAATCCTATCTACAAGAAAAAAAAA